>CABFVX010007373.1:0-31270 GCA_902151425.1 Timema shepardi
CTATCCAGTCCACCTCATTATAACCTATCAGTATCTTGAGCTAGTTCTATCCAGTCCACCTCGTTACACCCTATCTCTATCTTGAGCTAGTTCTATCCAGTCCACCTCATTATACCCTATCTCTTTCAGGTCTATCCTAATGTTATCTCCCATCTGCGTCTAATTCTTCCCATTGGGTTTGCCAGTCTACCCTGAACAATCTTCTAAATTCTCCCATTCATGCTGCATATCCTGCTCACTCTAATGTACTAAACTTGATTATCCTAACTATGTATTGTGACCCATTTCGGTGGCCACATGGTTCAAGGTGCTACTCTCGCAGTAGACTAGACTACTAATGACCAGGAGATATAGGTTTGAATTTTGGCTGTGTGCACCGGGGATGGTTTTTCATAAATGTTTTTCCACTCCTCTATCCCCCCACTAAAATGTGGATACACTTCCTATAAAATATAACCTTTGTATTCCCTAAAACTATTAGGGTATAAATAATTGTTTTGTATAATCCTAGTTATACATTCCTTCTCAACAGACGAGATGTCAGCCACTTACTGACTGAGTAATAGCATGCACTTCCCGACTGTATTCTTTTCCTAGTTTCCAATCTAATATTGTTATAGATAGTTAAAATGGTTCCTAAATACTGTCCCAAATCTGTGTTTTACTTTGTGTTGATATGCTTAGTCTTCTCAGCACTCTCTTCTAAACCTATCTCCTTACTTACCTCTAATAAGATGTCTGCATTTCTTACCACAGCTTCCTTATTATTTATTACCCAACAAAGTCAAATTACCCGCGTACCCTGATAGCTGTGTTGTACCGTTTAGTGTCAACCCCTTCCTAATCCCTTGTAATACCCTGATAGCGAACAGGAGAAAGTGCATCCCCTTGTTTCAAGCCAGTATGTATTTAGAAAGTATCTGATAAGTGACGTCCAACCCATACCCTGCCAAAACATACCTCACTTAGCTTGACAAGTTTTTGGGTATCCCAAACTTGATTAAAATTTCTAATAGTTTATATCTTTTAACGGAATCATAGGCCTTTTTAAAATCTTTGTATTATTGATGAACCGTCATGTTTTATTCCCACTTTTTTTCTAATATTTGCCGAATTGTAAAAATCTAATCCATTGTTAATCTATTTTAACCAAATCCATGTTGATGATCTCTGATTATTTCCTCTGCATATGGCATCAATCTCATTAAAATTATGTTGGATAAAATGTTATAATATTTTGGTATCATTTAGTGAGATACCTCTATGGTCATTACACTCTGTTCTATCCCCCTTTTAGAAAATGGGTATTATAATACCTTCCTTCCATTCTTGTGGTAATACTTCATGGAACATAGCAATTTATGAATTTATATTTCTAACTTTTCACCACTACTCTTTTATTAACTCTGTTGGCATTGAATCTATACCCGGAGATTTATGGTTGTTTAACTTCCTAATAGCTTCTTTGACTTCACTATTACTTGGCTCAGGGACTAGCGGTTCAACAGTATGGACTTGGACACTTTCATCCAATTTGGATCCTTCATGAACATTCACAATATTCCTGAAGTGGTTGTTCCATTTACACAAAACCTCACATGCATCTGCCATCATGTTACCATTGTCAACCTTGTCTAAATTGGCCCTAGCCTGGTAGCTTTTCCTAAATCCATTAATACCGAAATAAAGTTACCCTAATATCCTTATTTTGGCTATTTTGTTATATCTAGTTAATATTAACCTTTAAATACTCTCATTTTGGTTCTTAATAAGACATGTCTAGTTATACTAAAAATCATCCTCATACATTAATTACTTTACCTTAACAATTGTACATTAAAACCATTAAATAGCAAGTTTGACCTCTTATAACGTGTGAACTGTAATTATTTAATCACAATTTAATCACAATTTATAGCTTATAATTATAGGTATGTTCATCTTGTGTGCGTAAGGGATCCTGTGAGCTTTGCCGGCAGGAGTGTAAGCTTCTGGTAAGGCCAGCCAAACCGGACAGGTCATTGATGATTGGCCAGACTAAGAGAGATACCCTGGTTCTCCAGGTGGGGGTTGATCGTCGGCCCAACTACCCACCTAGTAAAAAAAAAATGTTACAAAACGCTTAAATATATCCTTGGAAATTGGACTGGATATAAATGGACCAACAAACAAGATAAGGCGAAAAGGGCTGAGATTAAGTACATGGCATATAACACTAAATGCTCCAGAGACAGTAACAATCCTCGAAGAGGAACTCTGGAAATATCATATGGATCTAACAGCACTCCAAGAAATTAGATAGAGGGAGGAAGGTATACACAAAGGAATGAACCACACTATATCCAACACTGGAATAAAGGCAGGGAAGTGCTTGTTTGGTAGAGGAATAGCCATCAAGAACGATATAGTTCATAATGTACACGTTTGACACAATTAACCATAGTGTGTGTTACATTAGAATTAAAACAAAATTTAACAATAATCAGTGATGGCTTTTCATGTTTTGACCGAAGACAAGGATTTTGAAGATAAAAATATGTTTTATGAAACTATAGGGGGGGAGGGGGTATACGATTGGATACCTCAGCATGGTATGAAACTGATTATAAGATATGCAAGTGCATGGATTGGAAAAGAGTGTGTGTGTAGGGAAAGTTAGGGCCAACACACACTGCATGAAGAAACAAGCGATAATGGGTTGAGACACATAACACTGTCAGAGGTTAAAAATCTAATAATTATGAGTACAGTGTTTGTGTACAGGATAGATCACCTTGGTACATAAAGATCACCAGATGGTAACTATGTCATCCAGATTGATCGTGGTTTGGTTGAAATAAGACACATTGAAGTACAAGATGTAAGGGTAGTACGAGGAGTGGAAATAGGAAGTGATCATTACTTAGTGATAGTCAAAGTTTACCAAAGAATAAGCAATGAATTTACAAATAAAGGGACAAAGAAGTGCAATATAGATATTAAGTTGTTAGATGAGAAAGAAAACAAGAAACCTTTGCTGTAGAGGTGAAAAACAGGTTTGAAGTATTGCAAGAGGAAGGTGGGAATGAGGGAATAGAGGAGTACTGAAGAGGATTTAAAATGGGAATAATAGAAGTGGCAGAAATGCTCCTGAAAAAGAATGTGAGAAAGGGGTTGAGTAAAATATGGTACAATGAAACGTAGCAGACAATGGGTGCCAAGAAGAAGTAATGATTGGTGGAAAGAAGAGTATAAGAAGGTATCAAGGCGAACTCAATACCCTTAAAGGAAGGGAAAGTGAACATTCATAAATAAACAGCCGAGAAAACAGATGAAGAAAGAAGTGGGAACAACTCAAAAGACCTCTACAGGTGCGTCAGATTCTTCTTCCCAGAAGGGCTTTGTTTCAAGGTTGGTGATGGTAGAAGATACAAATACAAACTTATTACAGGAGAATATGAGAGCTTGACTGTGTGGAAAGATTACTTTGTACAGTTATTGAACAATCCTGTAGAATAAAGCGTGACGGAGGAAAGGAATGGATTTCAAAATCTACAAACTGAGGTGGAAGAGCCAAACATGAATGGCATCAAATCAAGTTTCAAAAAGGATTTTTTTTTTTAAATCCCCAGACACTGATGACATCAGAATTGAACTAATCAAGCAAGGTGGTCAATCCACAAGATGATTATGAGAACATGGTGTTTAATTAGTATTAAAAAAACTCACTGAAAAGATTTTCCTCACTGGACACAGAATTTTGGGCTATTGTGAAAATAACAGCACTGGCTTTCACAGACAATATAGTAGTGGCAGAGGAAATAGAAGATGAATTTAAAAAAAAGCAGCAGCTGCATTAAGAGAAGAAGCATGTAAAGTGGGATTGGTAATAAATTAAGAACAATCCAAATACATGGTTATAAAGAGAGAACCAGGAGGAAATGTAATCTTAGCTGTTGCAGAAATGAAGAAAGTTGTATCCTTCAAGCACCTTGGAACTACAATAAATGAAAACAACAACATGGGGAAGATATTGGCTTGGATACAGGCTGCAAATAAATGTGACTACAGATCTTAAGATGGAGAAGAAGCTTTTAGCGTTTGAAAATAAAGTATTGAGGACAATCTTTGGACCAGCGTAATAAAATGGGGAATTGAGAATTAGGAAAAAAGTTGAGATATATGAACTTTTCAAGGAAGCAGACTTAACAGCAAAAATAAGAAGCATTGAGACGGAAGAAGGTATCTATAAAACAAGTGTGCCTAGGAAAACCAGAGTGAAGAAGGTCACTGGGGAGACCGAAGCGTAGATGAGATGGGGTGATGGAGTAAGGAGTGAGCTTAGAGTACTGGATGTAGATGAGACTACTGCTGTCAACAGGAAAGCGTGGAAGAGGATATAGAGCGAGGCTATGAACCGACTGCGTGCGTGCGTGCGTGCGGTTTGATGGCCAACTAGGTAAAGGTAAAATTATACACTTTTTAAAATTGTCCAATAAAATTTTTATTGTTGAATGACCTTAATACATTCAAGTAGAGCCATAATATATTTAGGCCTAATTGTATACAAAAAATACTATAGGTAAGTCTACCATAATAATATGATGACTAGACATCTGCAGAGCAGGATTTTTTGAGTTCGAATCAAATTTTAAATATTCGCGAATTTTGAATAATTATTGAATGGAATCATATCTTAGTTGAATATGATAAAATTATTATGTTAAATAAAAAATTACTCATTATTTAAAAAAAAAATTAGTTTAATTTTGGACCCTAGTCCTATAAGTTATCATGTATGCGGCTTATTCCCCAGTCAATATGGTAATAATTAACAAGCATTTACTTTATCTCACAAGAATTGTTATTTAAAGAATAATGGACATTGTGGGATTTGCTATGGCTTAAAACCTTATTGAATTTTTAGTTTCGTTTGATTCGCTTTATCGAGTCGAATAATATAAAATTCAAATCAATATCGATATTATTTAAGCTCCGCAGGCCCCTAATGATAGTTAATAAATATTATATAATACCAATCCTTAGAACTGCGGGATCATTAATGCTTGATGTTGAAAAATTAAAACTTAATTTTACAGAATCTTAAATATGATTTCCCAACTTTCTGAATATGATTAATGTCCATTAAAACTGTCCCTTATCTAAAGAAGTGTTCTTAAAAGGGATTCTCACAGATTACCACTACCTTAGATACACTCAATATCATGCGTTGGCATAGCTTACACATTTCACTATGCTATCTGAACCAATTGAAATGCTATGTGTGCATGTGCAAGTGAGAAAGACAGGGGGAAGAGGGAAGACATTGGTTTTCATCTCTGGATCAAATTAGTGAGTGACAGGTAGTAAGATGCGGTGCTAAAAAAAATAGTGAGTGCTTAAGATGCCTTATTATCTTAAAGTAAGGCACAATTTACCTCTACTAGCATTTAAAAAATGAAAACCCAAGTTTTGAATTCAAATACAAATGTTTATAATTTATTTTTAAAATGTTAACTTTATCACACATTCATTCACGGGTGTCTACTTGTGTTCTCTATCTGAAATAATCATTAAATATAAATAGACATCACAGTAGTGTTTTCTACACAAAGCTATGAGAAATAGCTTTTTTTTTTTTTAGAGTAATTAACATGCACTTTCTGAACTGAATATATTAGTATAAAACTTCATAATTTATTAACACACGACTTATAAAAATAACTTAATTTTATAATAAACACACCACCCAGTCCCCCAGCCATGAATTTTTCACTTTGAAAAGGTATCTCCGCTATAACCAATGATACTTTTTTCAGTCTTGTCGGGAATAAAACCCGAGATCTTTATTTGAGAATTATTTCTTTGATCATGGTCATTATCATTTTAGTATTTTTAACATCATAGTCAATTCTCTTCAATACTGCATTTAACAAGTGCAATGTAAACTTTATTAACTTAAGGTTGCAAAATGTAAACATTAATAATTACAATACCATAGAGTTTTAAAATCCTATTTGTCTGGTGAACAGAAATAAAACCTCAATTTTATTTCCTTAAAATTTATTTTTTATTTGTGATTTGAGAACTTGATTACTTATTTTTCAGATTGGCGATGGAACGAAGACCAGTTACCCAACTCTTCCAAACTGTTCAAAGAAGATTGTTCCCATCGTAAGATCATCAAATGGTTTGGAGATAATCCTTCTCCAAACAGTCCACTATCAATTCATATGTTGGTGTCACTAGGTGAGGCTTCTGGGAAACGACCTGGAGATTGGTATGGCCCAGGAGCAGTGGCTCACTTGTTAAGGTACCCAGCTATACATTATTCTTATTTCACACTATAGAGCAGTTTAGAAATTTAATCAAATATAGGGAATGCCAGGCCTCCACCGTGGTTCGGATCCCACGTTAAACTGTAGGTCCTTCATTTCATCTCGCAATCACCCTACCATTACACATTAGCGTAAGTGCGTATAACCCGAACGGGTAGTAAGACGCGGTGATAATAATAATAATAATAATAATAATAATAATCAAATATAACTGAAATCAGTTTAGTTTAAATTGTCTTTTAAGATGTGATTTGGCTCTATTTTGCATTCATATGTTCAGCAAAACTTGTGTGAACTAGTTGATCTGGTTCTGAAACTTGATCACGACCACATTGAGAGGATTCTCTAACACACTTGAGTAAAGTCGTTTTTCCTTATGTATGGAGACTTTTGGGACTTTCTGTATATTGCCAGATGGTGGATGTATTTTATTTGAGCGCTGTTTAATTTTGCTTTCGTTGGGAATAATTATCTTAAAAGTTAATAAACATAAAACATAATTTAATTAACTCTTTATATATCTAATATATAATTTAAGAATTTTCATATTGTTGCATGTTCAAAATAATAATTCTATAAACAATTTCAAAGTGTATTCAAAACCATTCTTTTACAGGGAAGCTGTTAATTTTGCTGCTCAAGACAACAATGAATTCCAGAATTTTTCAGTGTATGTGGCTCAAGATTGTGCAGGTAAGTCCAGCTGATGTGGTAAAATTGTAGTTCTCTACTAAGGGTTGACTAAACAATGCATAAAATGCTGATGATTACTTTTCTTATATTGTTATTAATTTTTAAAATTTACCATACAGTAAAACCCCGGTAGTCCAAAATTCCTTATAGTCCGAACACACTTTTCGTAAAATGAGGAAAAGAAAGTCAAATGAAATATATTTTATTGATTAATAAGCTCAAAGTTAAAAGATAATGGTAAGAAATAGTGATATCTATAACATAAATGCTTAATAATTACATGTTGTAGTGACATGTTTAAAAATGAGGTGGCCCAATGGATAGATAATTTTATAATAAAGGAAAGTGATAAAACTAAAGAAAAAGGAAAAATGTTGTAGTGACAAGAGGTGTTTTCCTTCAACTAAAAATAATTACAGATCATGTTACATGCTATACATCAGTTTGATGGATTAAAGTTTTATCAAACTCACTCAACTGTAATTTTAAATTCGGGAAAATATTTTATCCCTGTATTCTTCCACTAAATCTGAATTTTCGCTGATCCGAACAATCTTCGGTCCCAATTAGTTTGGATTAACAAGGTTTGAGTGTATATAGTTATATATGTTATATAATGCCAAGTGGCAGTGTATAATGATAGTTTTCAGTTGGTGAACCGTCGACCTCGGTGGTTTTAGAGTAAAGGTCTCTCCCCAGGACCCGATCTTCATGGGTTCAAACCCAACCGGGGTCGACTAATTTTTCTTGAATGTTAAAAACCAGTAGCACAAGTTTGGAGGGTAAGTAAAGCCGTCAGTCCTGTGTTGATTGTGGCATGTAAAATAACACTGGAAGGTATGTTAGAATACCTTTCCCGGCAATTGGTAGGCCCTTTCGCGCTCTCTCTCTCTCTCTCTCTCATAGAAAATCTCGTGTGCTGAAATAATATGTCCAGAAAGTTCATGTTAAATACCTCAAGTAAATGAAAATGAAAAAAAGTTGGTCAACTAAACATTGCTTTTTACTTACTAGTGACCCCCTCGGAAAGAGAAAGTATTGTAATCGACAAAAATCTAATTCGAGATTTTGATGGATGTCAACCTTTCATGACCCATTGACCCCCAAAAAAAGTGTTTTGCAATGCCGTTTGTTTGTTAATGGAACTAGAGCCAAAACCATTTACCAACTATGTTGAATCTTAGTATTGGTTTTAGTAAGGTTCTACGGAGTTTTTTTAAAAAAATTATCTATATACTCCTAAAACTAAGGGTAGTTTACTTAAAAGTGAAAAGAGAAAAATCGATTTTCTCAAAATTGGTTCTAATGATGTAGATTAAAATTTGTATAGAGGCAAGGCTTGCTCTAGGGAAGTGGGGCACGATAAGCAGTTGCTTAGGATGGTAGATTTGGAAACTAGGCAAAAAAAAAAGAGATATATTAAATTTTTTAAATTCATTTATCAAGAATGTAGATCATGTCAAAAAAAAGTAATTCTTAAAAAAATAGATTTATAATAGCAATAATTGGGGTAAGATGTGGTGCTGAAAATAATAGCAATCACATTTCTTTTAGTAGTAGTTGGAAGCACTGAGTGATGTTTTTCCAAGCTAACACTTAAAAAATCTATATTTTAACCACAATACTTCAAGAAAGGTTACGCGGACTTATACTTCTGTCTATTGAATGTAAAATAGCCCAAACATTTGATCTTAAAGAATTAGAACAGTTTGATAAGGCTAAAGCACGAAAAATTAATTTCTAAGTGTTGTTTCATTACATGTACATTTTTAAATTTAACAACCTGTGTTTGTATTTTTGTGTAAATAATTATTTTATTTTAATTAATAGCAAAACTATCTTTTCTTATCTAACTATACGAGGGCAGTTCGGAAAGTAACCTCCGTTTGGCTGTAAATAAAAAACTTGCTTAAAAAATATTTTATTATATACATCTTAAAACTACAGCTTTTTACTATTTTTCAACATAGTCACCATTTAAATTTAAGCATTTGTCAAAGCGTTTCACTAATCACAAATTCCTTCATAAAATTCAGCCGCCTGGGCACGTTGTCATCGAAGTGCTGCAACGCGAACCACTTCTTTATGTGAGTGAAGAGATGAAAATCACTCGGCGCCAAGTCGGGGCTGTAAGGGGGATGATCAAAAAATTCCCATTTGAATTGTTTCAAAACTCTTGAGTTTTTCGAGCACTGTGAAGATGAGCGTTGTCATGCAAAAACACAACATCGAATGTCAGCATACCGTGACGTTTGTTTTGAATGGCTTGTTTAAGTTTCTTCAAAGTTTTACAGTAGACATCTGAAGTGATCGTCGTACCTCGTTCAAACTCCCTCGGCATCACAAAAAACCATAGCCATAACCTTCCTCGATGACAAAGTTTGGCGGTCTTTATTCGATTGGTATGGCCCCAAGCCATCGACTGTTTTGTTTTGGCGTTTACGTACGCCACACGAGTTTCGTCACCAGTCACCATTCTCTTCAAAAAACCTTCTCCTTCCGCGTTGTAGCGTGAAAGTAGGTATAAGACGGAGCCTATTCGTTTGGTTTTGTGGACCTCTGTAAGCGATTTTGGTACCCACCAGGCAAAGAACTTTCAGTAGCCTAATTTATCAGTGACAACCTCATACAAAACCTTACGAGAAATTTGCGGGAATTGTTCAAAAGGTCATAGATGGTGAATCTTTGATTTTCACAAACTTTTTTGTCAATTTTTTAGACAAGATCATTACTCGCAACAGAAGGACACAATTGACAATGAATGTCCGCTGCTGAAACGTTTTGTGATGAAAGAAATCTTATATCACGCACTTCACATTTCACAGGATATTTTATTGCAGCGCTCATGTTTTGAGGTTATATACCAAGTGAATGTGCGAAAGAACGAGGTTCATAGTGTAACAGCTGGACGCTTACTGAATCAGAGAACATGCAGATGTGACAATGGCGGTGCTCCACACACAACTACTAGTGTCATGCTATAACGGCGGTTACTTTCCAAACCACCCTTGTATGAATCATGAGTTTTTTTTGTCTTGAAAGGTGAGAGTGGTATTTTAATGCTTTACCTAAGTCAGTAAAAAGGACTTTGCTGCCACTGTTTAACATAACAAACAAAATGGTGCATTTCATTTTCCTATAAAAAATGACTTTGAAGGTAGTTAACACAGATGGAAACTACACATTTGATTATATCTCCGCAACTCTTTGAGATACAAAACAACCTATCACTTCAAAGTCGTTAGGAGACTTAAAATTAAACCACTTTTATTCTGAAGAATATTTTATAATTTCAATATTTTCTAAGCTATAGGCAAATATATTTTTTGTTCCTGTAACAATGTATATTATTTTGTTTCTCGTATCTTACAAGATAATAATTTAAATCAAGGAGTGATAAGTCTGTGTAGTGCACTTTACCATTTATTTTTAGTCTATTTTATTTTATCTTTATGATCATATTAACGGATTTAATCATACATCAATATTGACGTTGATTTTAATTTACTCTTTGGCCTTGGCTCCACCAGGTAGCGCCAATGTATAAGCATTATTTTAAATAAATAACTATTTTACATGCCTTTTCTTTATTTGTATGTACGCCTTGCTAGGAAATAACAATTAGTTTATAATATTTTAACAAGCTACACCGTTTCTCAAAATATACATGATGATTTAGCTTTTTGAGTGTTAATACACAATTATTATTATTATTTCAGTGTACATCCAAGATGTGATGGACCAGTGCCACGATTCTTGGAATACCTCTTGGAAAGCCCTTATACTGCTTGTACCTGTTCGTCTGGGGGTTGAAAAGATGAATTCTATTTATGGCTCTTGTTTGACTGCTTTGCTCACAATGGAATGTTGCATTGGAATAATTGGAGGAAGACCAAAGCATGCCCTCTATTTTGTTGGTTTCCAAGGTATTTTTGTTATTATTTTTTTTTTTTTTTAATGTTAAACTGACCCTCTTTGATGGTCAAATAGTCTAAGATGTCACTCTCTCAATAGACTATACTGCTGTTGACATGCAGCTCGGGTTTGAATCCAGGTCTAGTCTACTGAAGGTGTTTTTTTATAAATAGTTTGCCACTCTTCTACGCAATTGCGATGATATTTCCTCTGAAATTTTACCTTACTCGTCCCTACGCCAATAGCCTAATTAAGATATAAGTTTTTTTTACCCAAACTGGCAGTTAAACGCTGTGTAAATAGATTTTTTTAAATTAAAAATTTTCCCCCTTAATATTTAGCTACGGGAAGCTAATGAAATGGTTTAAAATTAATCTCTTTTAGTTAATTTAGTTTTTGCAGTTATCGTGATATGAGTAACAAGCTGGTAAGGGTCAGTCGCAAGCTACTACTCTTTTAGTATTAATTTCCTCCCTCCCCCAAGTCCAATGGAGTGACTGAAGGGGGTAGTCTATGTATATGTTTGGCCAGCAACAGGAGGTTGATTTAGTTACCTAGAGCTTGTGGGGTGTGTAGGTATTTGCAACTGTGCTCAGCATATTTTATTGTACACTATACCAATAGTTTGTGTATTGTTGTACAGGCTAGTGTAATGTTTGTGTGATGCACCAATGATTGACAGTGTGTATAGTTATATGTAAGGTATTCGTGGAAACACAAGTGTTCCACCAACATGGGGACTGTGTTGTCAGACAAAGTAATCGTAAGAAATGGAATTTTTATTTGAGGCTTTCGTGTTGAAGTTATTTAAGGGACGACAGTAAATGTAAAAAGAGATATAAAATAAGCTATTTATAAATTATTATTATTATTATTATTATTATTATTATTATTATTATTATTATTATTATTATTATTAGCACCGCGTCTTACTACCCGTTCGGGTTATACCCACTTACGCTAATGTGTAATGGTAGGGTGATTGTGAGATGAAATGGAGGACCTACAGTTTAACGTGGAATCCGAACCACGGTGGAGACCTGTCATTCCTCACATTCACAAGATGTCTTGTCAGAGGTGAAGGAAGGGTTTGGTAATCAGATAAATCTGTGCCGGGACCGAGGATTGAACCCCGGCCGCCAGCATAGAAGTCTGACACCTTACCCCTAGACCGCCAGGTCACCCATTTATAAATCAAAGTGAACTAAGTGACCAAGAACTAAAATAAATGACACATTTTTTGTAGTGTTTTAATCTAATCATTTTACTCTGATATTATAGTGTGTTTTATACATTTCTTAGGTTGTATTATTGAACTATCCTATTCTCTAATCACACTAACATATTTAATAAATAGATATCAATACAGGTTGTCTAGTGATTACCATGATAATTGAAAGATATTATCAGAAGCATCACTTAAATTATTGTCAACACTTAACAGGAGTTTGAGGGGTTAGGGGAGTTCATTGATTTGTTACATCCTGCCCCAAATCTAGCCACTGGCATTTGATTTGCCATCTATGTTCTGGTAAGATTTTGCGGGAGCTTCCCTTCCTAATATACCATTAGTTTCTCATTCACCTTGAATTACCTCCGCAACTATGATGGATTACATGTGTTCAGTATTGGGTATTTAAATAGAATAGTAGCTGGTAGTTTAGCATGTCGATTATGTGTGTGCTGTTTCAGATGAAAAGCTTATTCATCTTGACCCTCATTATTGTCAAGAAGTAGTGGACGTATGGCAACCAAACTTCCCACTAAATAGCTTTCACTGTAAATCTCCAAGGAAAATGAATCTTAGTAAGATAGACCCATCATGCTGTATTGGGTTTTATTGCCGAACTCAAGAGGACTTCTACAGTTTTGTAAAAACAGCACAATCGGTAAGTTTTTTTTGTTATCAAAATCTAACCATAAAGTCACTGAAGTGCATACACAATTATTGTTCAAGCAAACATTCCTGGTGATTACTTTGGTACAACTTCTTAGAAATTTTGTGATTAAAACAATTCCCCTCCACTGCCATCCAGTGGGATCATCTAACCTGGGACTCTGTGAAGATCTCAAGCAAGACTCTTCAGAGGATGTAGACACGCAGCCCCCCTCAAATAGCCCATCCCATCTCTGGACCTGCATCCACAGATACTTAACAACCCTATCAACTTCCCCTCACCCCGCCCCAACCATCATATCTCATACCCACCCCCCACCAATAATATACTCCCCACCAAACAGGATTTACCCCAACCATTATGTTCCCTTTCTCTTTAACAAGATCGCTTNCCTAGGGTTTTCTGGGGAGTGTGTAAGCCTGGCCCTGTTGTCCTCTTTTAAATGTTTAATTTAAAATAGCCACTAGGTGTCGTTTTTCCTTTGTTTGGATTAAAATTGGTTAAACATTTCATGATATTACTTTTTTTGATATAATTTATAATAATATGTTTGTACTCATATTCATCTTGCAGGACAGTAAACAACATGCTAATTTTATAAATTTATTTTTACAGTTCCTTGTCCCTCCCTCTCAGAAAGCACAATATCCAATGTTTGTGTTCTGTGAAGGAAGATCAGCAGATAGCTTGACAACTTCCACAAGATATATGATTCCTGATAATCACATAACCAATGAGCAAGATTGTGAAATGGACAATGAATTTGAAAGTGAAGAATTTGAACTGGTTTGAAGAGTTCATTATATTTTACCACACCATACGAATTTTATTTTATTTTCAAAATTTGATTTTGAATGGCTTTTAACATGATAATTATTGTTGCAGTTATAGTCAACTTTATTCCCGTAACTCTTAGACAAGTACTTAATGAACTGCCCATCCTCAAGGTGTTCGGAATGGCTTTTGAAGCTAAATGTTTTAGATTATATAATAGTCTACGCAAGAAACTGCCACATAATTCACCTTTAAATCCCACCTAGCCCCATTACTATTCTTTAAGGCATGCTGCTTTTGAATTAACTTCAGCCAAAACATCTTAAATCTCACTATTAGACTCTTTTTTTTCAGCAAATATCACCTTTTAAAAAATTGTTTTGACGATCCATATTTTCACTCTAAGCATTAGGGGAAGTTGAAATTGTTTTGTTGAACTTACACACTAGTGCTGGACTTCTAGTGAATGAGTTAAATGATGCATTGAGAGTTCATTCAAGTGCCTTGATTATGTGGGCAACAAGACAAAAATTTAGTAAATGATTTGGGGAGCATTATACTATAAGCTTTGTAATTTTGATGAAACTTTTGTTTTTGATAATTTTGTAGAATTTTTTCCTTGGTACTCCTTGTAATATATATTTATTTAGTTTTAGTATTTAAAATTCGTTAGTCACAAAATGTGATTGATAAACTTACAAGAAAGTATGTGTGCCTATAAATGTTTATAAGCCTGACTAAATCAATGTGTATTTTTAGTCTAATTAAGAAGAGCGCCAAACTATATTATTGGGAATTACATGAAAAGGAGCTCAGATTAAGCCTGATTAGAGTCACTGATCTCAAAAAAACAATTCAATAGAACACAGTTGACCTGTCAAGGATAAGCAATGTTACTGGTCATCATTTTGTAACTCTCACCACAGTTTGTTCAATTTCATCAGTTGGCATTGATTTTCAAATTCATTTTGAAGGGTTTCGATAAAATACAAGTGTTGCAATCAACCTAAGTGGTTTTGGGGTAAAGTACCCACCTCAGGGCCTGATGTCTGTGGGTACAAACCCAGCCAAGGTTGACGGATTTCTCTTGAGCAATACAAATTTGTAGCACAACTTTCTTCAGAGGGGAAGTAAAGTTGTCTGTCACTTGTGGCGTGTGAGAGAACCCTAGAGGTTATGTGAGAATACCATTCCCTAGCAAAATTGGTAGGCCCTTTCGCCTTCGCTCATAGAACTTCTCGTGTTCTGATATAATCAGTCAGTTCAGAAATTGCACGTTAAATACCTCCAATAAACAAACAAACTAGTGTTACAGAAACATTCATGCATAAGTCGAAGTCATGCTCTAACTAACATATTTGTGCATGCTTTTGATATTGTATGTGTTTGTTAAATAACTTTTTTTTTTTTTGCTAAATTTTAAACCCAGTGATCTTTAACAGAGATAAGCTGGGCTCTCATATTTTTAATTATAAATCATATTCTATTTTAAGTCTTTTATTTGGATTTAAATAATTGGCTCATTTTGGTTGAGACTGTTAATTAGTTGGTGTTGTGCAACAAATTTGGTTTAATTCTGTGCGTTAATCAATAACAATGTTTCCACTTTGATGAAATAGAAAAACATATATATATATATATATATAAATTAAGTACTTGCAAATTATTTTAATGAAAGCATTATAAATTGCCAGTTTGTACAGAACAAAGAGCATTGAATGTGCTAGATGCTCTAAGTCAACAACCAATCTTATTTCCTTTTTTAGGGGGAAGCCTTCTGAAACTCAACAATGTGGTGATTTTATTTCCTCAAGTCCTATAGTGCTCTTCAGATCTTTGCAAGTAATTTGTCATTGTTGGTGAATTCATATTGTGTTTTCTTCATTGATTAACTTTGTGTTAAAGATTTAGGAAACATAATTTAGCAATATATTATAGGACTATATATTAATTATTATAATTATAACTATTATTATCATTATTATTATTATTATTATCATTATCATCATAATCATGAATTTTCCTTTTTTTTTAATATTTAGTTGCTATATTGTTTTTCTAGAAGTAGTTGATGGTAATAATGCTGCTTTGGTAGGCTAATAGTTTTCAATTGTTAACTATCAACATATGTTTATTATATTTTGAATAGCTGTACTAGCCTTAATTTTAACAAGAGATGAGTCGAATTATATTTTTCTCGAATAAGAATTTTATATTTTCTTTTGAATCTTCAAAAATGCACACTATTAGTAAACTGGAAAATATTTAAAATTGAATTTTTTTTAAAAAGTTTGCTTATGGCTTGGTGCCACTGACAAGTGATATTTTTTTTTGTCGTGCATTAAGTCATAAACAACAAAGATGTCATATTTTTTTAGTAAATGTATTATATGAATAGAATTTTGTGCCTCCCAACTACACCAGAATATAACTCCTTTAAACAATTGCTTAAAATTGTTAAATCAAGACAAGGTCTTCTTTATTGTAGTCAAGAGTCTTTTTTGGTATTGTATTGAATCTCTTGAATATTATAGGAGTCGAGCATAATATTGTGTTGAAAAGCTCTCTTCATAGTTTTCTAATTAACTGCAGACCCATTCATATTTTTAACCACTCTTTAATCTTAACAAAGTTATCTCCTTATAAATACTTAGTCAGAGTAAACATATAATTAAATAATGTATTTTACTTTATATTTTTATATGCTCGGTTTAACACTTGAGATTTGTCATTTCAATAATGATCAAATGTAACTTTAAATGTTTTTCTATCAGTGTGCATTTAATAATATTGTTTTAAGTTATCTATTTATTTATTTATTTTAAAAGTATTACATCAATTTAATTTTCAAATATTTACCAGTAAATATTCATGTTTCACTACATATAGTTGATAAAATAATTCGTTGAAAGTGTTTTATTACAATGAACTACTTTTAAAAAAAATGTTTTTAAACATAATAATAGTCTTGTATTTATAATAATTACTTAACATATTTCAAGTTAAATCTATAACATTGATGATTCATAAGTATATACAACTTATAAACTATTTAACAACACGAGATACTTTGTTAACATTATTATTAATTTGTCATTAGTAACTAACTAATTTAAGTCTGTATTCATACCATTTATGTTATGTTATTGTTCTGCCTTTTTCCTCTCGTATCTGACTAATGAACAGTTGACACAAAACTAGTTTCATTATGCTTTATTAAGTGAATTAATCATGGTGAGTTAGAATCATTAAAATAAATACCTTAAAGTGGAGATACTTGGGACATATGGGAAACTTAGAACAGTTTTTGGTAATTTTATGTTGGCCACATTGGTCATAGTATAGTTTATGGTTTTAGAGTTGCTAGTGGTACTTTTATTTTTGAGCACCTAGAGTGTGTTCTTGTGCTCTGTTAGAGGCTTTTTAGTTCAAGGTCCACACCGCTTATAAATTGAACAAAATAATGTTGGTTTAAGCTTAATTTTAAACAGGTTTTAAATTCAATCCAAATTCAAACTTTTATTTGTTGCATAAGCTAGATATTAAGTTCAACTGTAACTGCTAATTTGTATATAATATTTGTATTAACAACATTTTATACACAAATTTATCCAAATATTTAAACCAACAAATATGGGTAGCTTGGGACAGTCAACATTTATTAACATAGAAAAAAAGACTGTTAATAAGCAAAAATTTGTCAAACATGATTCCAGCTAAAACACATTTTATTTTTTCAGTTTATGACACTAGCCCATATTTTGGCATTCACCTAATAGAACCATCATCCTCAGATATTGATAGTTGCATGAAAGAGCAAATCAGAAAAACTTTTAAGATATATTTGGTAAAAACTTGTTGAGCTTGTCTATAATGTGAGTGGGTAACAAGGAGAAAACTGCCAAACAAATTGTTTACCATGCAAAAATATGTTTTAAAAACTTTAAAACTGTCCCAAATATCCCCAACTTGAGGTTAACATAGGAAAACAACATTCTAGTTTGTATTTTTAATATTATTTGGAATAGAGCACTAGGCTATATCACGGTTTAAATTAGGAGGGATAGCCAGCACACTTACCTTGGTGATACTGGAGTAGAAAATGTATATAAAAAACCTGAACGGGTAGTAATATGTGGTGCTGAATAAATTTAATACTCTTTAAGTATTTATAATATTGATCATTCTTAATTTCATATTGATTAAAAGTTGAAGAAAAGTGTCACAACCCCACTTTAAGGTTAATAGTTTTCTGCAGCTATACATTAAAAATAGTCTAGGCAAATAAAAGGGGTGTTGATCGTGCACCCTTTAATTGATTTGAGATGCTGCTTTGAGAGAATTTCTTTAAAAATAATTTTCTATCACTACTTCTTATATTAAACATAACAGCCTTTAGTATAACCATAAATCATAAAACGTTATCAGTTTGTTGTATTTGTATAACTATGCAGCTGTGCGAGCTAGTATATATTTGGTTACTCACCAATTCCAAATATTTCAACACACATTTATAACCAAGAAATATTATTAATAAGTAATATATGGCTATGAGATAGATCATAACATATTTTACTATGGCTAGTACCATTCTCTATTTATTAAAACTTTCAGCTCTTGGGTGTTTCTATAAGTAGTAAAGCCTATCACTTAATTTTTTATCCATCATTGAATAGACTACTTTTTAAAATATTCAGAGATTTCTTTTAATTCATTTTATTTGGCATTTAGAATGTTAGCTGTTTTTTTGAACTGACTGATTATATCAGCACATGACTTATAAAGTAACTAAAATTTAGGACAGCCCCTACCCATGAATTTATCACTGTGAAAGGAGAAACCCTCATCTCAGTAGGCAGTTTAAGCTATTCAATTACACTAATTTTAGATTTAAATATAATAGAAAATATTCGAAAATTTAAGGTGGATTTCTTTATTGCAAAAGGGCTATGTCTTATTTAATAATTAATTCATAAATTCATATATTTTATCAACATAGATACATTCAAACCAAAAATCCAAATGATGCATGGCTCTGAGAATATAGGAAAATTTGTTTTACAATATATTTGTAAACACAATAATCATTTATTATTTTATAGGGTATACTGAAATAGTCTCCTGTAAGTTTATTATATTTATTACTTGACAATTGTGTTTCTAGTTTTTTTTACTTAATTGTACTTATCACTAATTTAAACCATCCCTAGTTTTTAAGTCATTCTAGTTTAATAACATGATACTTTTTTTGTAATCAGAAATAAATATTTATTCCAATGTATTATTTGGTATTATATTAGTGAGTTTTGCTGATGTGTTCCCTTTTTGTAGTCAGAAATAAATGTTGATGCTAATGTATTATTTGGTACCAGTATTATATTAGCGAGTTTGATGCCAATGTATTATTTGGTATTATATTAGTGAGTTTTGCTGATGTGTTCCCTTTTTATAGGTAGAAATAAAAAAAAGTTACCATTCTTTTATTTGGTATTAAATTGGTAGGTTTTTCCAATGTTCCAAGTTTATTTTCATGCTGGTGTTTTATATCAACTATAGTCATGTATGATTTGATTTTTATATTGATCTGTAAAGTTGTTTTGATAAATTATTTTAATGGCAATTGGACATTGATTGAATATTTTATGATTATAACAGGACAAATATTTCAATTGTGTATACAAGTGTAAAATTGTAGTGTATTGATCTCACTATTAATTAGTGTATCTTCCTGTAAGCATGTGCTGATAGCACTGGTCAACCTCTTTATGATGAACAAGTATTATTTTATATTGTATATTTTTAGTATTTTGTTTGATTAGTTATGTCAATTTCTTTAAATACCGTACTATAAAATGTTCTAAACTTTTAATTGATATTTGTAGTGAATGCTTCAGAAAAAAAATGATTGTAAGCATTGTAGAAATTTGTAATAAATAAGATGATTACAGTATAAATAGCGTTTTATACAGTATTTTAAAGATTTAATACAATACTTTGTATAACAGAGCTTATTTCAATCATTTGAAACCTGCATCTGTTGGACACAGACTAAAGCTTGTTCCTGTCTGGTCTGGTTTTCAGGTGAGTAAAAGGTTGGGATTCATATCCTAGCCAGGTGTAATCAAGTAATTTTCACCAAATTGTTTCCCATTCCTTAACACAAATGTGGGTACAATTCCCTTCAAATTATACCATTTTTATCTTTGTTAGATTATGATAAATAAGAGAAAAGCCTCATTAAAAAGTAAAATTCTGTGCATAAATATAAATAATTGGAACAATGCCAAGACATTTGATTTAAAGCTATAAGCCAACCTTACACTTTCTTCAGGATAATTGTTTTTTGAAGTGGGAACCCTTGGATTGTAAGCTGGGACTTTTAAGGGTTTGACATGGGAGAGTATGAGAGGTATTGCAGACATTCAGGAATCAGGAATCTAGGATTATTTATCAAGGGGTTTGATATTATTTTAATAATGTTTTTACTAAAATGTTGACGAAAGTTCTGACCAGTTGAAAAGCCTTAATTTTTAATTCAAAGTTTTTTTTAAAGAGGTGTGATAGCTTTCATAAAACCATATAAAACAATACCTCACTATTATAATATTTTCTCCTGTAAACCGTTTAAAATATTACTTTACTTGATAGAAGAAGGGTAGTTATAGGCTTATAATCTTTTGCTTTAATCTTAGGAAAATACAAATTTTCACTTAATGTATTGTTGAATTTAAAAAAATGAACTTTTAAATTGGTCAGAAACCTGCTGATAGTTCATTGTCACCTACATTTTGTTGAAAAGTCCCTCCCATGTAGCACCCCTAAGGTTACCATGGATCAGCTTTTATCCAAAGTAGTTAAAAAAATATTCTAATCTATATAAATGGTATTTTACTTTTCTAGCGCGTGTTTATCATTTGTGACTAATTGTTAGACAATGAATTACACCTCCTTTTGGACTAAAATTTATTGTTTGAACAAAGTTTTAATGATACCCAAAATTTCCAATTTGTTTGTTTTTAGGTATAAAATAATAGTATTTATACATGTATTTCTACTTGACAAATACCCGCCTCGGTGGCGTAGTTGGCTAACGCGCTTGTCATGTTGAGCTCGACTGCTGAGGACGGGGAGATCGAGGTTCGAATCTCGGTCGGGTGAACTGGGGGTGGTTTTTACTAAATGGTTTTCCACTCTCCCTCCATGCAAATCCATTAGTGCAATTAGTACTTAAAGCATATAACCCGAACGGGTAGTAAGACTCGGTGCTAAATATTATTACTTGACAAATATTGCATGATATTAATAAAAGGATTCATATTTCATAAACACCATCATCTGATCAAGCACAAGTTAATATAGAAAAAAATCTCTCTTAAAACATTATTTGGTACACATTGCAATATTTTAACATTCTCTTTATGAATTCGTGGGAATAGTTTTGACATTACCTTGAGAATTATTACACTATTTATTCACTATATCATTTAAAAAAATATTTGAGGAGTTAATCAAAGATTACCACAATGCCTTACATGTTAAACAAAACATGTCATATAAAATAAATGTAGCAGCTTAGCAATGGTTATCAAATTATCATTATTGATTTTATCATTTGGCTTTTTCAATTTGGCACCTTAGCTGTCTATTTTGCTAAGATTCCCGGCATGACCAAAAATTTATCATATGTGAAATGTGGGTTTACCCTTTCATAGTGATAAATTAACGGCCTGAGACTGGTTGTTGTGCCTGTCCTAGTCTTTTAAGTTAGATTATAAGGTATATGAAGCTATGACAAGCTTAGCAAACCTGTAGCATA
This sequence comes from Timema shepardi, assembly GCA_902151425.1. NCBI lineage: Eukaryota > Metazoa > Arthropoda > Insecta > Phasmatodea > Timematidae > Timema > Timema shepardi. The sequence continues at coordinate 21,414 of CABFVX010007373.1, forward strand.
AAATATATGGCTTGAATAAAAACCTGACCCAGACCATCGGCTGGAAGCGGTGATTAATTTTGCTTTTTCAGGTAGCCCTGCGACATTTCCTACTTATATAGATGGTACAGGGAGGGCTAAAAAGATCTGACGGTTTTAAAGTACAAATAACACAAATGTTAAGAATGATAAAAAATGTTTTATTGGTTATTACAGAATGGTGTTAATGGAAATTAAAGAAAATAACATTGGAACAACCGACTACATCAGTTTAAGATTTAAAGATGACGTCCTTCAAATGGTACCCTTCTGTGATGAAGCACTCTTCCTGTCTCGCACCAAAACTGTCGAACACCTTCCCTAACATTGCAGGAGACAGGTTGGCGATTTCTTGAGTTATGGCCACCTTAAGTTCGAGGCCATGCAATATCCCCGAAACGCGAGATTACTCGGCCACGAAACTTACTTTTCACCTCATTGGTTGTATGGACAGTTGCCCCATCTTGCTGGAACCACATTCTACTGCGCACTAAGCGTTTTCTCCGAAGTTCAGGGATCAGGAAGTTTTGTAACATCAACAGATAGCGTTGCGAATTGACCGTAACAGTTTGACCTCCCTCTTCAAAGAAGTATGGCCCAATGACACAAGTTTTTGTTACACCACACCACGCAGTGACCTTAGGACTATGCAGAGGACGTTCATGCAGTTCTTTAGGATTTGTATCTGACCAATAACGAAAGTTCTGTTTGTTTACATAACCATCCAGATGAAAATGCGCCTCGTCGCTCATCATGAAAATTTTTTCATCTGTCATCAAATCAATCATTTGCTTTGAAAATGCTTTTCGCTTTGCATAGTCATTGGGCTTTAACTGGTGAACAATAGCCTTTTTGTATGGATGGAAATGCAGATCGAACTGCAAAATTCGTCTTACCGAGCGGTCAGACATATGCAAGGCAGCAGCTTGTTTACGGGTCGGCCGCCGAGGACTGGCTTCCACAGCTTCTCTTACTCTATCGATATTCTTTGGCGTCCGGTCTGACCCTGGACCGCCTGTCGACTTCCGTTTCAACGCTGAACCGGTAACTAAGAAGTTTCTCACTGTATGAGCGATCTGTCTGTTTAATGTAATTAAGAGTAACAAAATAGTAATTAAATTCCGGAGGACCAGTTTTAGATACACTAAAACAGAGACGGGAGTTGAACGTTGGTTTAATAAGATGTAATGTGTAGATCCTACCTTGAGAGTTGTCTTGACAGGAGATCCAAGAATACCTGGGAGCGATGGTCTTGATATTCTGGATCTGAATCTGGTCTTCAAACGAATATTAATTTGCGAGAGGAGCTCCCCTAAACACTCGCGTTTAATAAGTACATATTATATATATTAAATAGAAACACACACAGAGAACATTAACTTATCATTTATGAAGAGTTGCACACTAAAATCACCTTCTACAGAGTTTTTGGTGAGTTCATTTCCAAAAGAAACTGAGCAAGAGAGGTTCACCGAGCGGTGATACAGATTGGAATTCAATGACCACTGTTTGAGACGGAGTAAGCGACACGTGTGTGTGTGTGTGTGTGGGTTTGCTTGGGCTTAGGAGGGAAGAGGGGTGGCTAATTCCAAGAAATCTGCAGTTGAGTAAGGGAGGATAGGGAGGGAAATAACCATGTGTGACTAGCGAATTATGAAATATGCAACAAACTAGTGAATCATGAAATATGCAACACTCACCCACAGCATAATTGTGTAGCGTGTCGGAACTTTTCCTCGTGGACCTAAATTAAAACGCCTACGGAACTGCCGCTGCACAGCAACACAGGAATCACCACTTTTAAAAAACGCCTCGACAACAAACGCGCGATGCTCAACCGACCACTGCTCCATGGCTACTAAAAATGTCTACGTGTAGGCTCTGAAACGTACCTATCCCCACCACCTACTCGCTCAACCGCATTGCGGCGATAACCGTCAGATCATTTTGCCACTCCCTGTATAAAGTTAGCTGTTAGATAATGGATAACACTGATGACATTCTTTAAACTATTACACTTCTTGTCTTAGTTGACAGATGTGGGACTGGTTCATGTCATCATTAGATTATCAATATTGAGATTAGTTTCCTGCAGCGCTCCACTTTTGCTATTCTGGGCCAAATTCTTCACTTCTTCTTTTCCTTCTTCTTCCAACATAATCCACTATCTGATTTATGTGCTCCAGTCTTTTTAATTTATTTAAGGTGTTTACATGACTACTTTCTGAATTGATTATATATCAGCACAGTGAACTGGCGGTCTAGGGGTGTCGGACTTCTGTGTTGGGGGTCCGGGGTTCAATCCTCGGTCCCGGTACGGATTTATCTGATTGCCAAACCCTTCCTTCACCTCTGACAAGACATCTTGTGAATGTGAGGAATGCCAGGCCTCCACCGTGGTTTGGATTCCACGTTAAACTGTAGGTCCTCCATTTCATCTCACAATCACCCTACCATTACACATTAGCGTAAGTGCGTATAACCCGAACGGTTAGTAAGACACGATGCTAATAATAATAATATATCAACATATGTTTTATAGATTAACTTTATTCTAGAACAGACAACACAGCATCCAGCTCTCCGCTGTCAACTCATCACTGTAAAAAGGTAAATCCACAATTCATCAATGATAAATTTTACACCCACGCCGGAAATCGAACTCAGGTCCCTTAGCTCAATAGACATACACTACAGTTTGATCCAAAGTGTTGGACCTAAAAGTATATGGTTTCCATATAAAACTAAAGTATAAAAAAGGCTAATGTCACACTATCTGTAGTAAAATGTGTATACTGGACCACTCTCGTTTTCAATTGCCAGTAAAAAGTGAGGTAATGATGGCCCCCAACTTCCCACCCACCACATTACTAAACTGAGTATTTTCTTCGCATTGAAACAAAGTGTACTCCTGTACACTAGTAATAAATAGCTCTAAAATATCTCTTTTCAATTCGTGAATTTATAACTGCTTAAGAATATGCCCTGGGTATTGATAACACTTTTTTTTTTAGTGTACAAAAGAAAATTGCTTTTTACCGCTACCCAACAGAGTAAATGTTGTCATTATCCCGTTATTAATAATATTCTCATTGAATAATTTGCACACTTGCCGATTCCGAAGCACGTTTGAAGGCAAGAATGGGGTTACCATATTCCCACACCCTTAGAGGAAGAAAAGGAACTATTAAAAGAAGACCAATATGGTTCAAGAAAGAGAAAAGGAACGAAAGATTCCATTGGAGTCCTAGATATTAGATTGGGCTTATATTCATGTATAATGCTAGAAAATATTGAATAGTCATCAACATCATCAAGGACTGTTTCCAGCCTGTGGCTAGGTACGTATATTAAAATGCCTCCATCTCCCTCTGTCCTTCCAAAATTCTTCCTCCAGCACACTTTTCCACTCTCCTCCTTTCACTTGCACACTTGCTGCTATATGTTCCTCCCATCTCATCATTAGTCTCCCTTGAATATCCATTGATCTTCTTGAGATCCTCTCCCCTTCCATCCTTATTTTCTCAACTAACTCATGAGCCCCGTGTACCCCAACTATTGATCTCACATCTTCACTCTTAATCCTATCTCTTCCGGTGACAGTGAGCATGCTCCTCCAAAACTTAAATAGATATTTTTATTAATAAAAATTGCATAATCACTTTTTTGCTTTACTAGATAAGGACTTTAAAAATAATTAACTTATAGATCCACTTAAAAAGCGTTAATTAAGCTGTTCAGCACCTTTTGAAATGTGAAAATTAATTTAAAATCAACTTTTATTTTGTTTTGATTTCATTATCGTAATAAATATTATCATAGACCTATGCCTCAACGACAAAGACAAAACTGTAATATTTCCCTTTCATTTTCAATCATATTTAAAATCGTAGTAATTGACAATAAAAAAAGAAAATTCGTTAAAACCAAACACGTGTAACTACCATATATAATTTCAAATATGAACGCAATATATTTTACCCGTACTGTGTATACTAGCCTTTGAGCCTCTTCTCTAATTTTCATTGGCTGATACCTCTCAAGTAAAATGGTTGTTTGAGCTCAACTCTATGCATAGCGCAGAAATGTTTAGTTCAATTAACATTATTTGTTGTGCACTCTTCAATATATATTGATTATGAACGCCGCCATTGAAAATAATGACTATCAATTTAGCACGCATCAATGTGCTATATACAATTAGCAGTTTGTGGCTTTTCACACACTGGGACACAAGTACTCGGCATGTCTTATGTTTGGGTCTAAATAAATTAGATTGAATGGAGCTTTTCACACTATAACACTGCAGTGTGTTGACCTGTCACGGTGTTTCGACAGTGTCCGTGTGAGTCACTGCCTGAGATAACTGTTGTTTTTATATTTCTAACCATCAATTTAGATTTGACAAACACAGAAGATTTTATAGGTGAAATTAAATATAATTCCATTTGGGATACATCAATTATCTGTAGAACAAAACCTTTTAAAGCCGATCATGTAGCAGAGGACGTGCGTGTAAGCGTTTTTTACTCATTCTCTTCCTCCATCTTCCGTTTAGCAGCGCTAGGAACAGAAGTTCCTCGTCGCAAAAGTTAATTGTAAATAATAATAATAATAATAATAAACGTTATTCAATTTGTTGATAATAAAGTGTTGGGCATCGGTGCCCTATCAGTGTTCGCCACTAACACTGGTGTCCAGTGTTAGTGTAAGTGTGAAAATACCCTAAGATGTGTTATTCAAAATGATAAGCCCAAATGAATTAGTACATAGCACATTGTGCGCAAAGAGTTTAAAAGCATAATTATAAATGATGGAGCTCATAATCATTAATTAATAGTGTTCAATGCTTAAAATTGATTAAAACTTTTGTTGCGTTTTGCATGAAGTTGATCATGAACAATACAATAACATGGGAATAAAATAAGAGGCTATAGGAAATTAAGCGTCAGTAAACACAGCAGAAAGTAAAAATCTTCTTTTCATGTCTGATCATACATTCTGGTAGCGATACCTATATTTTATTAACGAATTTTCATTGTTTTACGAATTTAAATATTATTGAAAATTAGAGTACATAATATTACATTTGAAACAGACAAAGTGAGGAAAGACTATATAGAGAAGACATGAGATGAGATTATTCAAATGCAATGGAAAGTAAGAAGGTATTACCTCATGTACAGTACCAGAAAGCAAACGAACTGGAAGGGGGGGATATACAAATGGGTGCGAACAATAGGAATATAAAATCTCAAAGGTCGTATAGTGATGGATCATAAAGAGGTCCTTAAGATTTGGGAAAGATATATAGAAAAACTGTACGACAAGGAAAATCGATCAGGAAACCTTGACAATGACGTCGAAGAAGAGGTAAAGAAAAACTAAAAAGAACCCCGAATTTTAAAGAGTGAATGGAGAGAGCCGTAAAGGATATACGAAGAAGGAAATCTGCTGGAAATGACGACATACGTATGGGCTTGAACTCTGTCCATAGGCAGCTCACGAGCTTCCTATCGATCGCTGCTTCACCCACGTCACGTGTTAGTAGTGTTAGTTGTGTATAGTAGTTTAGATATTATTATCAATACGTAGAAATTAGTTTTCAAACACTTGATTCTTTACGCCCACGCACCATTCAAACCTCCAGGATAACCTCTTACCACTCTTTGTCCATCCAGAAAATATTAAACCCCGTTGTGCCAAAGGTGGTGTTGTAGTTAGGAATAGCTATCGTGCACCGAATTACAGGCCCCCTTGAATTAGGTCGATTTAATGTCTCAAAATATACAGTTTAATGGATGTTGTAAAGACCTTATATGCTTAAGCAAAAAGGTTACACCATTTTATACAAATAAAATAAAACCGATTTAATACTACTTTAATGATTACGTTTCATTATAAATCTTACTTTTTATTATGAATTGTATTCTGTAATATATGTGCTAATCGCTATTTGTTGTGTGTTAGTGTGAATATAAGCCAAGCACAATTTATTAACTGTTCATCATGATTGATGGATGAGGCGTATGATGCCTAGCTTGAGCAAAGCAAATAGCGGCCGTTCTATTAACTACAACTAAACAAATTTATTCTTTTAAACCTCCTACCTCTTTTTATGACTTCATAGGGTGGGGGGAACAAATTAAAACAAAGCGCACAACAAGTTCGGCCATATTTCTTTCGTGCAATAAAGGAATTCTTTCTTTAGGCTATTATCAAAATTTGTTTGGAATGTTTCAAGTAACTTCCAAGTTCTTTTACCTAATGTTCGGCATTGTTTTGGTTATTAATTTGTGTGGTTAAATGTTTTTGTGGAGTTGAAAGGTTTCTATGTCGTCTCATATTTTCGGACTCTAAATTTGGCTACTGAAACGTAGCATTTTTCTTACTATTTTTTTTTTTAATTTTAAGTTACAATGGGAAACTGCCTTAAACGTTCAACAAATGATGATATTTCTTTATTAAGAGGAAGTGAAAGCACAAGAGATGCTTCTTCCTCAGATCAACTCGGCCCACCCCCACCGTATGAGGTATTGTTTTATTTGATCAAAAGTTAACATTTTACTATATTCCCTCCAATTCTAATCTTTGCCCAGATTGTCTTATGCATATGATAATCATAATTAAAACGTAGCAGCAAGAAAAATAAATGCGTACTAATTTATCAAACAATTAAATAATTAGACTCATGGGATTATAATCTGGTTGAAAAAAATTATTTCTTCTTAACAATCTACTACTGCCTCAGTGGTAAATGGGACCAAGCTTGAAACACTTAATTTTTTTCAATCACTTTGGGTATTAAAGCACTAAACCTATTGAAATATTGTTGAGGCTGTCCTAATAAAGTGTTCTATAAGTTAATGTTTTTCCCATTATTATAACACTTTCTTCTACAGTGATTAAAATACTAACACATTTAAATATATTGGAAAATATGCTTCTTACAAGAGTTGACATACACTTTTTCTAGGTCATATAACAAAAAATACTTTATTTTAAAGGTAACCCTAATACACGTAACAAGAAGACTGATTTGAATAATGCAGATACCAATCTTGTTAGTAAATTTGCTATAATTATAAAGTAAAAAGATATAGCCTACTTGCCTAAATTACAGAAGAAAGTTTGGCCAAATTGTGTAAAGCCCTTTCTACAGATTCTGAATAATCTAAAACAACTTTTTGTGAAAACATCGAGGATAGGCCTATACTTTAAATTTGGGTTAAGTACAATTACAATGCAAATATTTATGATTTTGAATTATTATAATTAGCAACAAATCCTTTTGCTGCCTTTGGGGATTTTATTCAATGTATACACACATTTATTTTAAAACTGTGATTTGGTAGTCCTTAAGATCAAGTTAAGATTGACCAACATCTACGAAGCAAGGACTTATGGATCAGAACTCTGTAGACAGAGCAATCTGATACTGTAGTATTGATTTCTTATGGACCACAGACCTACTGATACCAAGTTTTTAGATGAGGCTTAGTACTGCCTTGAACATATCGATCTGTTAAGTTTTTTACATTGTAGATATTATATACATATTTGTTATTAAAAACTCATTTGATACTACCGATAACTGATTTTTTTTAAATACCTAATTTAAAAAAATAAAGAACTAGGTAGCAATTTTGCTCAAATTGATATCAGGGGACTATTTTAAATGATAAATAATAATGTACTATTATTATTAGCATCACGTCTTACTACTCATTCGGGCTATACGCTTAATTACGCTAATTGGCTAAGGAATGGGAAGATTGAATATAGATGAAGCGAACCCACATTTGTATGGAGGGATAGTGGAAAACTATTTACAAACCCCCTAATCCCCAGTTGACTCGAGTTATATTCGGACCTCTCTCCCCCATGCTCGCTAGTCTAGCTCAACACGAAACTAGCGTGTTAGTTAACTATGCCATCGGGGCGGGTTATGTTTCAAACTAATATAAGTTATTTAACTTTTATAAAGGAGTTGTCTCATTTGAAACTCTTGACTAAGTGTTTTGGCTATAGCAACGCCAACTATCAAGCCCCACTTTAAACATAATAGGTACTTTGGTGTTCCTGGTTAACTGACATACAGCTGATAAGTGTCACCTCCATATTGTTTGTTTTTACCTTGAGCGCAAGTTTCATTTTATCAAAGTTTTCTTTTTGTAAACAAAACCTGAAAAGCTTTATCTTTTGGAATAAACATATTTGTTGTCAAAAATACATAATAATTAAAAGCACTATTTGACTTGAACCAGTTTTTCAACTTACGCAGAGACCTTCACAACGAGCTAACCTTATAAGCCAAGGACTTAATATATATACTTTAATTTTGATGACACACTTAAAACAAAACTAAATAAATGAAATATATTTTTATGAACACCACATGCATTAGGCCTAATTGTTTAAGAGAGCAAAGGTGACCTGGCGGTCTAGGGGTAAGGTGTCGGACTTCTGTGCTGGGAGTCCGGGGTTCAATCCTCGGTCCCGGCACAGATTTATCTGATTACCAAACCCTTCCTTCACCTCTGACAAGACATCTTGTGAATGTGAGGAATGCCAGGCCTCCACCGTGGTTCGGATTCCACGTTAAACTGTGGGTCCTTCATTTCATCTCACAATCACCCTACCATTACACATTAGCGTAAGTGCGTATAACCCGAACGGGTAGTAAGACACACTGCTAATAATAATAATAATTTAAGAGAGCCAAAAAAATGATTTTACCGATTTTAGCCTATTTGACAGTAGTGCAAGAATCACAAATAAAAATTGAGATTAATAAAAATAATAAAAGTAATCATCAGATTGGCCATGCATATGTATTTGTATGTATATGTAAAGACAAAATACCTTTTACGAATAATGAATAAGACTACATCTACAAATCTAATCTAATCTACAAATCTGTACATTTTGTGTTTAGTTTTAACATTGTCACCAAATAACCAAAAGAAGTAAAATATGAGGAAATAGGTCAAAATATTTGTCTATGCACACACAAGACAAGACACACAGACACACATCCATGAACGACCAATGAGAGTTTAAAATGTTTCAATGTTTGTGCGCTGCAGCAAGTTGGTGCATCAACTATTTCCAAATAATTGTTATTTTTACAGGAAGCCATTCCAGTCTACTACCCATCCCCAAATGTGAGACGTTTCGCCACCCAACTTAGTGAAGAGGAACAAATCAAAATTGCAAAAAGAATCGGTCTTATCCAGCACCTCCCGATCGGAACCTACGATGGATCAAAAAAAAACCGGGAGTAAGAACACTATTTATAATTTGGCAGGGCTTTGTATGGATTAAATGCATTTAACTAACATCTTTAAGCTAAGGCATAGTATTTTTTATTCATTTAAAATTTACAAGTTTGTAGTTATTGAAAGAGTTAATAAATTGTTCCCCCACTATATTTTCACAAAAATGCAGGCACATATATAATACACTTTTCTCAATGTGATTAAAATATATATTTCCCAGACATGATGGCAAAAGCATGTATTTATTTGGCGTTAAATTATTTAAAAAGTAGACCATAGAAGCTCATGATGAAATATAGGAACCAAATTAATAAATATATGACCTTGGTAATACATTTCTATTTTATAACAATGTGCGTTGAGAGTTTCAACCTTTTGTCATTCGCTCTTGAAACCTTAGCATGAGCAGTTCGTTCACATGTTGTAAACTTTATATTATTATTATTTAGCACTGCGTCTTACTACCTGTTCAGGTTATACGCTTTAAGTACTAATTATGCTAATGGATTGGGAATTGGGGAGGTTGAATTAGAGGAAGTGAACCCGCATTTGCGTGGA
>CABFVX010007374.1:0-31257 GCA_902151425.1 Timema shepardi
TTTATGTTCTTTGGTTTTCCTCGCCTCGTCATCCCATCATTCCGCGTTCTGTGGACTGTGTTTTAATCGTATAAAAGAGTGATCATGTGAGTGAAGTGCCACTCTTGGACTGGCTTTGGTAATCGCTTGAGCAAGCGAAGGCTTCGGAAATTAATAATGTAAGCTAAATTCATTCTCAGTTTAATATTTTATTTTCAAATTCCTTTTTCGGCATAGTGGACTTAAACTTTGAACTTGATCTAAAAAAGGAATATCTAATGATATTATTTATAATAATATTTCTTATGCACTTAGTATTTACCTCAAGTATAAATGGACTTAAACTTTGGACTTGAACTAAAATAGGATTATCTATTGATATTATTAATAATAATATCTTTTATGTACTTAATATTTATTTCAAGTATAATGGACTTAAAATTTGTACTCTAACTAGATAACATATATCTAGTAATATTGCTAATAATTATACTCCTTGTTGGACTTAAGGTTTATCTCAATGATAATAAACTTGTGCTATTGGATTCTAACAAAAAGAACAAATATCTAATGGTTTTGTTAATAATAATATTTCTTGGGTACTTAATACTTATCTCAAGTATAATGAACTTGTGTTATTGAACTCTAACGAGAAAACAAATATCTAGTAATTTAGTTAATACAATGCCTTTTTTGGACTTAATGCTTATCTCTATCATAGTGAACTTTAATGTTATTGGATACTGTTTATAGAGTAGTGCTATTAATGTTTCGATTCCAATGTTTACAAATGAACTTAATGTATCGGGCGCCATCAGAGCTAGTAAGAGGTCAGCAAAATCCGCCTTAATAACTTAATTTATGGTTGATAATTTCTTAAGTGTTGGCAATTTAAATGTGGATTGCTCTAGCTAATGCCAACGTAAGAAATCTGATAATTTTAGGTCTAAGTATATTTTCCCTTTTGACGGGACGGAGAACTGGAAGGATACTGACATAAATAATTTTAATTATTTTTGTAAAGAACATGATCATTTGGCAGAGGTTAAATTAATGAGTCCTATATTGTTCTTTTTGCCTAACTGTTAATTTTTTAACGCAATTAGTGATGGTGAACACTTATACATCTAAGGCGCTCTTCATATGAGGCCACGGTATTAATATTACAAAATATTGTATAACTTTTTCCTTTCTTTGGATTATTTATTTTAATTAATTGTTGTTCATATCTTTTGAATATCTAATAAACAACTCTTGTCGTTAATTTTTTTCTATTTACTCTTTTTACACATTCATCCTTAGGTGTATCGCTAGCTAAATTGTTGTCTGGTAATCGTATTAGGGGTGTAGTTATATTCTTGTTTATAGTTATATATTGTTGAGGTTGACCGTGGGGACGGGTCTCACAATTGTTCCTAATTGCGTGTGCTGTGTATTGCTTATTTTTAGCCCAGCTTTTTTCTGATATTCATCACTCACTTCAGCACACTCTTTCTTTTTGTCGATTTTTTTATTTGAACCCTCTAGGCTAGGCGTTAGGGTTATAAATAGGGTTCAAGGAAACAATAAAACTCCAAACGGTTGCCAATTTTCTGAAATCAATGCTAGATTTTCAATATCCCAAAGATAAATGAGTGATGACTACAAGAGGAAGACAAATTAGAAAATAGATTCTCACTAAACTGATGAAAGCAGGCGTGTGCGTGTAAGAAAAATACTTCGTGACGACAATGACGTGGAAGAGAAAGAGGTAGAGAAAATTTCAAAACTGGAACTTAACTGACAATATTGGATAAATTATGTGCAGAGCTTTCCTGTCGTATGGAAGTATTTAACAAAGTTAATTCTTCATTGGGCTCCCATCGAAGTAAGATACTGGAATTAAAGATGTGGTCCAAGTATTAAGAGTCAATTATTCTGAGGACATCAAGTTGGATCTTACAGATGAAATGGTTCATTTCAATTCTCATGTCACAGCTAAAATATTTCAAAGCTGATGAAACCGTGCCAGCATCGTGACCGTTCAGAATAATTTTTGAAAAAATGGTGCAATCAAGGTCCCTATGTTTATTACACAGTTAAAAATATTTAGGTATCTAATGATCACGAACGCTACCAGTGAACGAACTTTTTCAAGGTTAAAACTGCTGAAAAATTTTCATCAATCTACAATGACAAATAACGACTGAACTCACTTGCCATTATGGCTACTGAATAATACGTCTTGCAGAAGTTAAAAACTTCCAAGATATCCTGAAAGATTTCACTCCAAATTTTTTTAGAAAGGTGAATATTAAAGAGATTTGTTTGTTTATTTATTAGTTACGTATAGTTAAACATTTCTTATTTTTGTTCAATAATATTGTGTAATATTATTTGATAATATTTTCTAGTAATAATATTATTTAATAACATAATATGTTTATTTGTATGGTAGCATTTATAATGGCTAATATTTGTTTTAAGTAATAAAATGGGTTCATTAAAATTATTGGTTTGTAAAATTAAAAACATATTAGGAGATGATTTGCGAGGGGGTGGAGGAAATAATTTGACTACTTATGGGCTTCCACGGAGTTTAATCCGGAACTGTATACATTGTCTTACTATCTGAAAGAATGTGTGCGCTTTGCACTTTCCCAATTAAAATAAAGGACTGTAATTGAAGCATGAATATTTATTGTGCGTTTTAGCTACATCCAATTAATGCTAGCTATAAAATAAATTTGCTAATGATTCTTCACTGTCCGCAGTAAACATGTTGCGATTTTCTTAGAGGAAGCAATTAATTTCACTATAGCCTATAAATAGAAATTCTGTGTTTTATTGAATAAATGACACCGAAAAATAAAAGTATTTTTCAACCAAAAAATTGATAAAAACCTACCCTTATTTTATTCTTTATTCTTTTATAAATTTAATATAAATATTGGTGAATGTTTATTTTGGCCACAGTGAAAGAAAAAAGGGGTGTTTCACATTTTATAAAACGATGTTCTATGAAGAACAGTCACTGATTGTACGTAATAAAGCCATGTCACAGGTCGGCGCTTCTATTACTGAATAAATTAGCCTTCATCCCTTCGTATGTCCGAACGCTACAATCCATGGACTCTCTCTCTAGCTCTCTCGCTTGTTTTGCAACTGTTTACTCACTTGTTTCGTCACGTGACACCAGGCGGGATTGCTGCTCCTTGTTTGACCAGCCATAACCAATCGATAATATCCCTCTCCACCCATGTTGGACAACACTGACAGTCCAGGTTGAGTGCAGTATCAAATATATCTGTGACATAATGTGGTTTTGTTCAAGGGGAAATCGTGTGTACGCTCAGGGGTTGATTATATCTGAGGAGGGGAAATTATTTAGTAACCTCTTTTAATTGTGAGCCAAACTGCCTTAGTAGCTAGCATTCCACCACAAAACCAATAAACATGGGAAACGTTTCCGTACTGAAGAAGGTTCATGCCAACTACTATCGCATTTAGGATCAAATATAGTGGACAATATTAACAAAACGATAAGTTATCAATAGCTTAGCCACAATGTGCTTTACCACTCCTCACCCTATCTTAAAGATACTCCCCGCAATAATTTCTACCCAGAGTTGTGTCGACCATATTGTCATTAGGCGTAGTGACACAACCTTTTGTGGGAATGGAGGTGAACGGGAAATGAGTTTATTGAGATAAATTATTTAAAGTGAATTTACAGTAGTAGTATATGTTGGGTTTTTTGGATGATTGGAATGGATGGTGGTTTTCCCAGGTTTTTGAGGAGGAATCTATTTTAAATCTGACCTGCTTATTAAATGTATTACGTCATCTAGATGGATTTGGTTATGTCACTAGTTATTTAATTATTACCTCAAGATACATTTATTTACTTACACAACATTTCAACCTCTCCTGGGGAGAAATTGCGTCTTACATTATCAGAATCTACTTGTATGAGTAGTGTTGATGAAATTCAGCAAAATAAAGTCAATAAACATACAGTTTCTTATATCAAAGGATATTTTTACAACAAATTAAATAATGTTGATTGTGAATACAGGTTTGCGGAGCATCATCTATCCTGTATTTACAAACTAATATCTACTGGATTACTACTAAGCGTCTTTAGAGCCATTTAATATTTATTTATTGTGACCTCTGGCGAGCAATACAAGAGTACCTAGTGAGAAGGACTTCTAATCACACAAGTATATAGAGATAGTATTGCAATTTTGAGAAAACCTCGTGGTAGATATTTTTTCTCTCCTTTCTCCTCAAGCTTAATATACTTTCAAATAATTTTATACAGGATTATAATAATGAATAGGGAAAATGGTTGGCTGAAGGACCTATTTACTAAATAGACTGATGTGCGTAATCCCAAATAGATATAAACAGGATAAATAGATAAAATTTAATTATAACATTAACGGACGATGAAGGGCACATATTGACTTAAACATTTATATACAAATAAATATATGGATAACGAATATTTCCAAACAATAAAAGTATTTAATAAAAGGGCATTCAAAGTAATGGTTTTTCTGGGTAGAAGGGGAAAAGGAGTGTATAGTAACACGAGTGGTGTAAAGGGGTGGGTTTCTCAGGGTAGAGAGGATAATAGAACATGAAGATATACAGGGGCATTCAAAGTAATGGTATTTCTGGGTAGAAGGGGGAAAAGGAGGGTATAGTGACACGAGTGGTGTAAAGGGGTGGGTTTCTCAGGGTGAAGGGGAGAATAGAGCATGAAGAAATACAGGGGCATTCAAAGTAATGGTATTTCTGGGTAGAAGGGGAAAAGGAGTGTATAGTAACACGAGTGGTGTAAAGGGGTGGGTTTCTCAGGGTGGAGAGGAGAATAGAGCATGAAGAAATACAGGGGCATTCAAAGTAATGGTATTTCTGGGTAGAAGGGGAAAAGGAGGGTATAGAAACACGAGTGGTGTAAATGGGTGGGTTTCTCAGGGTGAAGAGGAGAATAGAGCATGAAGAAATACAGGGGCATTCAAAGTTATGGTATTTCTGGGTAGAAGGGGGAAAAGGAGGGTATAGTATTATTATTATTATTAGCACCGCGTCTTACTACCTGTTCGGGTTATACGCACTTACGCTAATGTGTAATGGTAGGGTGATTGATAATGGTATTTCTGGGTAGAAGGGGGAAAAGGAGGGTATAGTAACACGAGTGGTGTAAAGGGGTGGGTTTCTCAGGGTGGAGAGGAGGATAATAGAGCATGAAGAAATACAGGGGCATTCAAAGTAAAGAGTTTCACAGGTGATGAAGAGGAGAAAGGAGCGCACGGGGAAGCTAGAAGTGTAGAGGGCATGATGGAATCTCTTATAGGGGGTGGGCCAATATGGGTTATCGGTCAGCGAGATGTTGAATTGAAATCCAAAATGAGACAGGAAATAAATTTAATTTTATATCTCTTTCCCTCCAAGTCCCTCTATCCCCATCCTTTTCATAGCCATTCTTATTTAGTTTTCTTTTCCTTTAGATTAATTAATAATTTTGATAGATACATAAATAAAATAAGCTTTGTGAGCATAGTGTAAAAAAAATGACTAGATATCATAGATAAGGCAAATTATATTTGGGAATATATAAATGAGACGGGCCAAATACCTCTTGACTTCTGCTCTTCAGAATTCAATTCATAAACAGTTTTTTGGAAACTATATTACTAACTATAAACAGTCCAAAATACTTCGGTGAAAACTTCTTTGCTGCATCAGACAGTGCAAAATTTCATATTTTCACAAAGTCACCCACTTAAACTCTATAGTACTATGGCGAAGGTCATAATAATTCTTTTTCTATTGATACAAGTTCAAACTAACATTTTCACATGGTACTTTAATTCGCTTCTTTTTCTTGCCAAAAAAGCCAATCGATCTTCAAAACCCACCAATTGCACCCGGTCTTCACCATACATTTCAGGAGGAAGCTCCAAATTAATCTGGTGGCTCAGAAAAAAATTCCATGGGTGACAAGATGGACAGTACCAAATACTGGTATTAAATTCAGCCAACTTTGACTTAAACTTGACACTTGTAAGCTACGGACTATTATCAGGCAACAAGGCTCTCGGTGTCCCATTTTACATTACTAGGTTTTCTTCAAATTGCTTAGTGATGAGTTCACCAGTTGCTTCTCTCAACGGGAAAGCTCATACCCATTTCAAAATTAGATCTATCACTACCAACAGGTACTGGTTATTTTCTAACGATCTCGGCAGTGGTCCCACGATGTTGAAGCTCAACACCTCTCAAGGTTGATTAATTATCCGAGTCTCCATCTGTACTGATGACCATCACTGTACTTCTTTATAACAGTTGTGCACTCAGATATGTATTATATAACTATTCACATCAAAGTGCATCTCAGGCCAGTAGCAATCCCCATCTATCCGTTTGTGTGTCAGGTACAAACCAATATGCCTTGAAGTGATACTATCATGTGCTTGACTCGTTATTTGGCCTCGCTCTTCCCTAAGCACAATTAACCTTAATAAATCATCCTAAGGTGGTAGAATGATTAGGTTTATGTTCTTATATAATACTCCCCCATGCTCATTCCTGCATGAGCAGCTATCAGGCTTTTTTATTTTACTTTCTTCCTTATTCCTAAATACCATTTGCCCTTCGCAGAGGTATTATTGTAACGCCTCCTTATTCTGTTCCTTACCTCGTAGCAATAGGTTACTAACAAAAATACTACAAGGATAAGAGGGAGTCATCTAACATAACACTATTATAGAGAAAATAGAATAAGCAAGAGATAATTATAAATAGTAATTTAATTCATTAAAAAAAATAACAAACAGTAATTTTAGTGACCTTAATCTCTTCAATTATCTAGTAAAACGAAGGAAAACATAGTTGAATACATTAATGCTAAATAAGATTAATGTAATTATACCAAGTTAGCATTATATCAATAAAGCTATTAGTAAACAACAGTAAATCAATATATATCCAAGAAAAATATAAAAAACTTGAAGACCCTTTCTAAATTGTTATAAAGGTGTCTGAATATCTACAGACATTACGAAAACATTAACCTTTCCAAAGTAAAGTTATATCATTACTTACATACTTTTACTTTAAGCCTCTCGACTTTAAATATTAAATTTTACACAAAACGAAAGTACCTTTAAGTACTACAATACATATTTTAACCACAAACATTACGTTAAAATATACACGAGAGTTTAACATCTCAAACCTAATGCAAACTCACGTGGGACTACTTGAATCGACATCGTTCAACTACAAAACAAAGTCTAACAATAATAATAAGTTAATGAACATCAGAAGTTTGCCAAATTTACGTTACACAAAATATTGAATTGTAAATACATGAATTTAAATGTACAACAACAAAATCTAGAATAATACGGAATGTCCAGGTAATTAAGATAAATGATTTGAATATATTTCAATTAATATTACGTTAATTAAGAATAGCAAACAGCAAAAATTTACTAACATCTTTAAGAAACAAACCCGTAAGTGGCGACATGAAACTGAAGTTACGTTTAGATTGAAAATCGCATTTAAATAATGCCCACAACTATCAAACAAATATCAGCCTATCTCAACTACAACAAAATTAAATTAAACCATTAGAGTTCCATAATTTAAACAAAAAGTCTTAACAGAGTATTTTAACTTTCCTTTACAAAGTCCAGAATTTTAGAAGGCATCTCTTGACGATATAAAATAATATCCATAGTCAATTCATCATGGCGTCGAAAAAGTACAATATTTAATAAATCTAGCAGAGGTCCATCCTCGCCGGTGCCGAGTTTAACAGTCTAGCATTAAATAAATTTGACATAGATCCATCCTCTACAGTGCCGAGTTCAAAAGTCGTACATTTAATACATTTGACAGAGGTCCATCCTCTACGGGGCCGAGTTCAAAAGTCTAACATTTAATAAATATAACGGAGATCCATCTCCTATTGTGCCGAGTTCAAAATTCTAATAATATCTTCCAAACATCCATA
The DNA here is from genome assembly GCA_902151425.1 of Timema shepardi. Classification (NCBI taxonomy): domain Eukaryota; kingdom Metazoa; phylum Arthropoda; class Insecta; order Phasmatodea; family Timematidae; genus Timema; species Timema shepardi. The sequence continues at coordinate 7,997 of CABFVX010007374.1, forward strand.
TTATATAGTGAGCTAACTAAGTAGGTATTTTGGTAGGAATAGTTCATTTTAAGCCGGGTGACGTCACATTTTGGTAGGATCATGGTGTCTCCCACACGTACACAAACTTTCATGTTGGTCACCGATTGGTCATCCCGCTTCGAGTAGACGCTTCTCTGTTTTGTTGACAAAACATCTTTTTGACTGATTGGCTGCTGACGTCAGAGAACAGGTGATTGTTACTCCAACCCGCCCACAGGGCAGCCATGTTCTCGTCTTCTTTTCACCAGGTGTGCAGGAAAAACGCCCATCAGATGAATTTATGTCAGCCAGGTAGGAACATCGTGTGTTGATTCATCAAGGCAAGGTTGCCCCATTCCTCGATTTAGTACGTTTTGAAGTCATCCAGGTTACTAGGCTGTGCAAGCCAGCTTATCCAGAGGGTACGTATATGAACAGTTTACACTGTAAAGAGTTGATAGTGAATTATATTGAAAGCTATTGTTTGTATATTGCTTGAAGTGATATGGAACTACAATAGTGAAGAATACTATTGTAGTTGATTTGAATTAATGTCGACGTTTCTTGGAGTGGGTAGTATGAATCGGACGATAGTATATTCAGCATCGGGTTTGGTAGGGCTTTGATTGTACAATACAACCCTTGTATTGATACATTATGAAGCACTGGTATAAGGTTTTACAACTCAACTGCTCTTAGTAAGGCATACGGAATTTAGTGCTGCTCTCTCTTTCAGTACACTATCCTGCAGTTATACTGCTCTGTCCTTACAAACCATCTGGTCAATCGTCTCGTGTAGTTGTTCATTTTTCTTTAGCAACAGCAAAGAAGATTTATTAATTATAATGGTAAAATAATTCATCAACAAACTCCAGTGTTAGAACGTCCCCTATAGCTCTGTTCGAAGCATCAGTCTCTAATGTAAACTATTTTGAAAGGTCTGGGCATGACAAGACCAGTGGGTTCCTAAGATCATCTTTCAAATGGTTGAAGGATTTTGGGCATTCTATTGTCTAATCTCATCTGATTTTATTTTGTTATTTCTGTAAGAACTGAACTTGAGCCAGAAAAGTCATTCACAAATCATTGGTAACTTTATGCCGGACCCAAAAATATTCTGGTAGCCTTAATTTTCTTTAAGATAAAATAGTTAACTTTCTCCAGACATACTCTAAAATGATTTTCCTTCATCAACTAACCCCAAGTACTTTTACTGTGGCTTGTAGACTTGACACTTCTTGGTATTGATACTGAGTTTCGCCTCCTTTAGCCGATGTATTACTTCTTGCAATAAATGAATATGGCTCTTATAGTCTGGTGTCACAATAATTAGACCATCTTATTAAATGAGATCGTTGGGTTCTAGTTGCATTCCAATAATATGGCTCATTTAACTTTGGGATTTAACATGAGCATTTGTCAGAACACATGCCTTTCAAGTAAACTAAAAAATTCCTCTTCCTGGCACAGAAAATACTGCAAATGATTTACTAACAAATAATTTGAAAGGTTTATTTGCCAAAATGCACTATTTAAATTTATCGAAGAGATATATCTAGCTCTACATAGTTTGTCTAAGCTGGACAGAATGAAAGGAAGTGAAAAATAATCTTTTCCCGTGAGAGGCATTTCATTCTTGACAATCCAAGCAGAACCTATTATTTCCATTGGGCTTACTTACGAGTATATTAGGATATGATCAATGGCTGGAGGACTTCACCACGCATAATATAAGCATATCATCCAATTATTCATATACCACGTTGAGTACTGCTGAAGAACATTGGCAGTGTGTCTGCTTCATTGGCCTCTTACTACGTTCAATTTTAGTTGTCATTTTTAAGGTTTCATCAGGATTGAGTCTACTACATTATTTCAAACCTTGTTAAAATTCTTGCATTTTTTTTCTTAATTTTATTTAAAAATAAGTATTTCTACACCAGATAAATCAAATTCACTGTTGTTTCTATCATTTCCAAATGACCAATCTCCATCCACCCCGCGGGGTACAATGTCAAGAATTTTCCAACATATGAATTACAAAATCAATGTTTGCTCTAAGGAAGATACAGATAAAAACTTAATTGTCTTAGTTTTATTTTCCAAACGTATTGCCAATTTCATGGTCCCTAGTATGCGATGTTTAGTTCCGTCTGTGGTCCTAATATAGCAGATTTACAATGGCTCCCCCTCAAGTCCTAATTTTGATAACATTCTCATTCCCTTTCCAACTAAAAAGAATGAGAAACACCTGAGTCCAATAAATCATAAATTCTCTTTCTCATTATTTAAACTGCAAAATGAGGTATCTACCTTAGTATTGTAGCATTAGTCACAAGTCAGCGTACCCAAGCCAACAACAAACAGACTTACCCAATCACACGGGCACCGACTGCTGTTGGCCCGACTATGCACTTGATTCACCCCGTCGCTACACACACGCCCGAACAAAATGACTGACAAGATACTGAGGCGGCTCCAATTCAACGCTCAGTTACAAACATTTCCAGACAAAAACCTTCAGTAGAAAAGAAGATACTCTTCAGCCAGTGTCCAGTTTTGTTCCACTCCATTCTAGAAGCGTGTGGAATTCCCCCCTTATTTATGTTCTTTGCTTTTTCTCCCCTCGTGATCCCCTCATTCCGTGTTCTTTGGACTGTGCTAAAATCATATAAAAGAGTGATCGCGTGAGTGGAGAAGCACTCTTGGACTGGCTTCAATAATCACTAGGGGAATCTAAGGCTTCGGAGATTAATAACAAATGTAAGCAAACATTTGTTCGGCATGTAATCTTTTCTTCTGTTTCAAAATTCTTTTTTGGCATAATGAACTTGATTTATTGAACTATAACTAGAAAACAGTGCTAGTGATGTTGTTAATAATAATATTTTATTTTGGACTTAATATTTGCCTTAAAGTTAAAGTTGGTTTTCATTGTAATGAGCTTGATTTATCGAACTAACTATAAAACAGCGCTAGTGATGTTGCTAATAATAATATTTTCTTTTGGACTTAAAATTTATCTCAATTGTAATGAACTTGAATTATTGGACACTTACTAGAAAATAGCGCTATTGATGTAATTATCTCCAATATTTACTTATGAACTTAATTTATTGGGCACCATCAGCACTAGTATTAAGGTTATTAATAACCGCCATAGTAACTTTGTTTGTTGATGATAATTTTTTGAGCGTTTGACACTAAAATGTGGATTGCTCAACTTTATAATCAATATAAGAAATTTGATAGTTTTATGTCTAGGGTAAGTCGACGTAAGACATATTTTCCCTTTTGTCGGGATGGAGAGATGTAAATATAATGATATAAATAAGTTTGAATTTTATGTAAAGAATACTAGTATTTCGCTGCGATCTAATTCATGAACTTTAGATTGTTCTTTCCTGACTAACAAGTTCGCGTCTTACTTGTGTTTTTTTGTTAACGTAAACTAGTGATGGTGATCACTAAAATATTTAATGCGCTCCTATAATGAAACCATGCTATTGTGATCACAAAATATTTTATACATTATTTCTCCCCTTTTTGGGATTTTCCATATTACTTGTTGTTCATATCTTTTTTGAATATTTAATAAACAGCCCATTTTGTGAATATTTTCTACTTACTCTATTTTTCCTCTACTTATTCATCCCTAGGTATAACGTTATCCCGCTTCTAAAATATTTGTCTGGTAATTGAATTAGGGGGATGTTTATATATTGTTGAGGTTGACCGTGGGGGACGGGTTCCGCAATTGTTCCAAATTGCGTGTTCTGGGTATTAGTTTCTTGCCCAGGTTTTTCTATATTCTTTACTCACTAAGCACACTCTTTATTGTTGTTGACTAAATTATTTTCCTTTTGTATTGGAACCCTATTAATTAGGTTTTAGATTTAGGGATAGGGTTCCGTATTTTGTGGTAAAATGTAATAGTCTTGTCGGATAAGTAAAAAAATGGCAACTTCTTCACAGAATTTTATCCATTCGGGTAGGATAATCATACTTTTCTTCTTAAGAGGAACGAACATGTTGATGGTTTATAGCTCCTCCCCCTGGTTTTATGTAGGTTAACATTTTGTGCACTCTTTACTGACAATTCCTGGCTTACCACGCCCAAAGAAAAAGATTTTCTTCCTCTATCGCATGCATGCTAAAAATAAATGCCATGGTTTTCCAAAGCTATAGTAATTCCTGGCATCAACTAGAGATGAAAATTTGCCCAGGAAATTTTCTGCCGGTGCTGCTTGTGGTGGAGGGGTTAAATCGTAAAGATGACACTTAGAGCATATAATACTTCAAAATATTGTGTGTTAAGAGACGAGTGGATTATAAGAAGGGGGAGGGGTATATAGGAAGCCCGTAGGATAGGGCACCAAATGTCGGGTCAACCTTAAAAATATTTTAATTATCTTGTGCTGACAAAAATTTGAAGCACGATTTATGAACATAATGGGTCTACAAAGGCTCGCATTCATTTGTTTCTTTACTACTTTTTTTAGCACCATATCATACTATACCATTCGGGTTGTACACTTATGTACTTATTTCGCTAAAGTGTTAGGACTGAGGAAGGTTGAATTGAAAAGAATTGCACTTGAATTTGCGTGGAGGGAGGGTGAAAAGCCGTTTAGGTAAACCACCCTCAGTGCACCTGGTTGGAATTGAACTCCAATCTCCCTGTTATCAACAGTCTAGTCTATTGTGAGAGTAGCGCGTTAGACCATGTGGCCCCTAAATCAGGTTTTTCTTTACTACTACTACTACTACTACTACTACTACTATTACTACTTCTACTATTACTACTACTACTACTACTGCTACTACTAAAAATACCGCTGTTAACACTAACAATAATTATAATTATTATTATTACTATTATTACTATCTATTTAATCAGTTGAAATTATTTTACAGAAATAATAATTGCAAATTTACCTTTTTGGAGAAAAAATTCGTAAAAAATATAGGAACAATTTTCTGTCTCACATCTATAGTGTCAACTGGTTGACTTTTATTTTTGTTTTGATATGTTGAAGGTGTATCTATTTTTCATAGCTTATATGCTATGGGTTCAGACTTGTCATACTCAAGACGGAAACTTGGACTTCTCAGAGATATGTTGCTTTAAATTGATGACTAAATGTGTAGGCCAAGTAAGACCACATGACCGACGTTGCTCTAGTAGGTGAAGCCCTCGTCGCCCCATGAACACTTCCTAGATCCAACCTTCCTCCTGGTTGATGAAAATTTCCTACTTGTTAATGTCGTACATGTACAACTTGCCCTTAAACTAAATGTTTAGGTTTTTTAGTACACGGATTAAGATCTTATCCTCGGTAGGTTTCCTATTCAATCGAGAAAAAGGTTATCCATTATGGACAAAAATATTTCAATGCTTTCTATTTTGCCTTATGTCGTTAAAATTACCTCTTAAAGAAGATAGTCAATATAATCCGGTCACTAAAACGCCAAATTCAACTCTTCCTTGAGATTGTTCCAATAATTGACCATCCGTTTGGTAGAACGCTACAAAACCAACGACTTGCCCTCAAATAGATCTACTACTTGTTTGTAGAGTTCAGCCTAGTAGATTCTTCCTGTGATTTCTTCTTTTTCAGCTATTTCTAAAAATGGTTTAAGGCTAGTTATATGCTATCCCCCGTAAACTTCAGTCCCCACTTTGTCGCAGGAACTCTTCTAAGTCGTTCATATCGTCGACAGGGCTGCGTCCTAGGTTCACGTCCTTATTCAATTGCCACGATAGGTCCTTCATCTTTCTGAACATGGATGCCAAGATGGAAGTCTTCGAACTAGCTGTCGTTGATATTCATCTGACTTTTACTCTTCAACTACATCCTTTTCCATAGTTGTCATCTTTAGCTCCAATTTCATAAAGCGTGACTTGCTTCTTTTCTCGAGAGCTTTCGTTTTAGTAATTATATCCGTCTCCTCTGGGTTAGTAACCATCCTATTTTTCATCCCATAACGTGCCAAAGACGAGTGTCAAATTATTTATAGTATGGATCTCTTCTCGTGCCCTTTAGGTATGAAAATATTCCCTCAAGTTAATAACATTTCTTCTGTTAAAAGTATAATTATCCACTTGTAATAGTCACTCTGGGGGAACGAGTATCAAATACTTCAGGGCTCAATAGAGGTTTATTAGTAGCAAAAGCTTGTAGTTTTCGACTTCTGAGCTCACATACCAACCCATCCAACGGAGATCCACGGGATGGAAGCTCATAAACTTGCTCTACTTTATTTATCCTATTGATATACATATTGATTCAATAACAAAGATAAATCACAGGGGGTCTCATACACCCCTCACGTCTCAGTTTGTAGCTAGATGTCCATTTACAAAACTAGACAAAAAAATTGCCACAACAACCAGACAACACACGACCAAGAATTAACCTCAATAAAAAAAGTGTGTACATCCAAATTAATTATTAGACCTAGGGAATTATAAGCACTGAACCCAATAAGTGGGAAAGAAATATATTATTCTTACTAGTGTTGCACCCTCTCTGAGTCCTAATACTACCCGACCATAAAAAGCAAATATAGGGAGAGGGTAAACTTGACAAACAAGATAAATGGATATTATAAAAAGTAAATTCAACAAAATGAGCAGTTTATTCAATTGAAAGATAAAGCGCAGTTAACAGTACATGGTCTCATTATATCATTATGAGTACAGTTGGAAAATACGCTCGAAGCAAAAAACTTTATATCATTAAAGTTGCGCAAGTGTTTTAACAAAAGGAAACATGAAATCCATCACAATATTGATAGAACAGTCTATATTAGACAATACCACAGCGTATATATTTAAATGCGATACAAAATTATAAGGGCCTAATGGGCACCGTGATATGGTTCCAAAGGTTTCGTAATTCACAGAAAACGATATCAATAAAGTAATTTAAATTTGACGACCACACAATAGTTTTTACAAAACGTGAGGGTTTGACTACCAGACCTAAGCCGAACTCCTACGGGACTATCCGATCTGACTGAGAATATGGGACACACAGTTCCATCAATTAACTACACATTAGCTGTTCAAACATAACTTACGTTACAATAGATAAAAGTTCTCCTAATTCAAATTCCAATAAAAAGTTACTTCACGTTAAGTTAATTCAAACCATAATTTTAAATATGAAAAGTTACTTCAAAAAAGGGAATACTGTATAATTCCAAACAATTAAATATTAACATGTCAACTTCTAATCAGCACATAACTGAGGATATTTACGAGAATAAATATATAAGCACAAGTCCAGCGCCCGAGTGGCAACATTTTAAAGATAGAGTATTTAAAATAAATTGACGATTAAATTATAAATATGTTAGACTTTGAAACTGGAAATCATATGCAAAAAGTTTATAGTTGATAAAGAAGTTAGAGTTTATAACTCCACTCGTCTAAGCGACGATTTTGAGACATTTTACAAGTATTTCTCCAGCCATTGCCCAGGTCCATGACAATGGTCTGTAGTCGATCGTTGATCGTAGAATAGTCAATTATTGTACGCTTGCATAGCCAGTATATAGCGATTTCGTTGTTCTGGAAAGGAAGGTGGGAGTACAAAAAATACACGCATGATGACGTCAACGATGCCTTGAAACAGACATGTAGGCCATTGTTGATTCCACTCGCTCCATCGGAACATCCGTGAATATCTCCAATCACCCGATGTTTTGAAGGAGGTTCCTCTAGCATCCGTCAGAGGTCGGAAACATAATTGTCGTCTAGTTGAAGTTGATAGTTCTTGGCNTAATTTCACGCTAGTACAGTCGGAGTGCCGGGACGCTTGTTGACCCACTGGATCTCCCGTGACCCACTCGCCAGTATAGGATTCCAGGTGCCGGCCAGCCTTGCAGGATTCTATTGTGAGCATAGTTGGTATTGTAAGTACATGAACAAGTTAATACTTAGAATTGTATCGAGTAATGAAATATATTGTGCCGCCTCGTATTTATTATGTCTTCTTAGCCTACAAGAACTACAACAGAGAAACATACTATTGTAGGGATCCTAATGGAGTTGAACTTATATTGGAGCGGGTAGTATGCTTTGATGCGACACATCTATTTACGTTAGTATTGGGCGGGGTCCAGTTGTAACATTATACCACGTAATGTTACACTAGCAAAAGTAATAATACTGAGCATCAGGCTACCCATACTCTTAAATCAAAATAGATATTTGGAAAATTTATTTTGCTTAGACAACTTTTGTTCTTAATAGTTTCTCAAAAGCCTTACCTGAGCCTAGGTAGCAGGAAAAAAATAAGCCAAAATTTCTAAGCTAAAATACACAATACCCCTTCATAGCTCTGATCCTTGCAGATAATTGGGTAGCAACCGATATGACTCAACATGGTTAGAGATAACAATATGGAAACAAATTATAACGCGCAGGCGTTCGTTTGAAGAGATGGCATGCAATTTGTAACTTAGCTAGACTTGAGGCCATCACGCATTCTTGAAGTGGGCTGCAAGAATTGTAAGTCACGGATTTATCTCATTCTCGTTACGTCTACAGCTGTAGATGGAAAGGCTGTCATTAATTGCACCATTGAGCTAAGGCTAGGGTGGGATATTTTAGAGGTATTTAATGTTCCTACGCTACATACCCATCCGAGAAACTAGCGATTGCAGCAAGCTCTGTCGTCTACCACACTCATACTAGAAACTAACTTTAGTAAACAACTTTATCAGCTAAGTTCATGATGTCATCAACCAGCGGGGATTCCAATCGAAAGAAAAATGACTATCCTCACCGTTTAAGTCAATTATTATATCAAAATAATTCTATTATTTCTTATTTATACGTTTTTTTATGGTTTTTAATTATAATTTTGTATTTTCTATCTTTAATTTTTCATACCAGGCTGTCTGAAGAAATACATTGAATAAAAGAAAAAAAGTTCCAAAGAGATCGTTTATCCACCTTGTCTTGGAATATAAAGTTTTTGGAAGATGATGAAATTTAGAGCACTTTATAAAATCATTCGGCGTCTTTTAATCTAACAAGCCAATTCCTTGTCATTAATTTGATAAATATTATAAATAAGAAGTTAAAAACCATTCAACAGACCACTCTCCAAAAAGTGATTTTGGTTGTGGCTATTATGTTATTAAATAATAACCTAATGTTTATTTAATGTGTATACATTTATTTATATATTGTATAATGTTGTGTACATAATTTATTTTGGAAAGGGGGTAAAAGTTTTTGGGTATTGTGTTGTTTTTTTGTTGGTTTTTGGCACCGCATCTCTAATATAACTTCCCACATTGGTGTATTTGAAAATTTTTACACTTCTTAAGTTGCAAACTTAATTGAGAAACTTTCCATAACTGTTAAACTTGAAGCTCTATTCCTCACACTTTTCCCTCCCGGGAGCTCCAATGTATTGTGACAGAAACGCAATTAACGTACCCGTCTTCTATAAGGTGATATAAAGACGAGAGACATGCGTCGTTGTTCTACGTTCGAACAGGAGGAATGGGGTTGAAGGGATAGTTAGGAGAGAAGCGGTGATAATAATTATGAAACTCCTGAGGAACTAACGCAAGAAGGGAAAGTTTTCACGGGGTGTGTCGAGTCCTTAGTATTCTCCAGAGGGGATGGTTTCCAACGCCACAATAAAGGTTACTCTACATTAGGTAGGATGAGAACGCACGCGTTTGCAACTCGGATAAGGTTTATTTTATAGATGGAACAGAAGCTTGGATCTATTTTTAAGACTAGGCAAAACTAGACAAAATATTAAAATGACAAGATTTAGGAAGATCCATAACGTATGAGGTGGCAAATTTACTGTGCATTCCGTTTAACTTGAAAGTATCAAGCTTACCTTAGTTGGTTCCTTTATGGTGTAGCCTATGAGCTAGAGCTCTAGTTTAGCTATTGAAGGTATATGTATGTATCTTCACTAGCTACAGTAGAGCTCTAGCTTTTTACACCGCTTCTTTCTACCCGTTTGGGTTATACGCATATATATACTAATTACGCTAGTGTTTTAGTGATGAGGAAGGTTGAATTTATAGAAGGTATACCATGGCTTTCGTGGAGAAAACGTGGAAAATTATTAAGGGAAAATCACTCTCAGTACACCTAACAAAGATTATAACCCTGATCTTTCCATCATTGTAGTTGGATCTTTTGCGACAGTGACGCCTTAGACCATTCAACCGCCGAAGTGGGTCTTAAAGTAAATATAAATAGACGTTACAAAAATAAAGTTCATGATTGGAAATTAGGTCTATGGTATGTATGCTAGAACCTTACTTTTTATATTAATAAAATAAAATAAGATTGTTTTTAAAATATTTCACCAGCGTCGATTATAAATATATATATGTATATATATTATATACATATATGTATGCATGGAGATACAGAGAAATGGCGGGGCAGGGGCTCCAGGGGGGTGGGCTACATTACACCATGTCTTACTACCCATTTGTTCATTACGCAATTAAATACACTAATGGGATAGGGATGTGATGACTATACTATACCCATATTATTTGAGTGGAGCTATTTATTAAAAACCATCATAATTATTCCCGAGCGAAATTTGAGCTACAACATATCCGTCATCGGCAAGCCAAACTAGTTGAGCCACGTGCCCAATGATACGGCTTGCTATAATACTGTTTGTCACAAGGGACCTTTTTTTTTACATTTCTTAAACTATTTATCTCTCTATCTAGATAATTACAGAGAGCTCTATCTAACTATCACAAGTGACAGCTGAAAATCACATGGCTTGACTTATGAAGTAGGTTTAGCTACTTTTGTAAAAAAAATGACAATTTTCTGCACTTGCTGCTTGTAACGTACCTAGCTGGTGATCATACCGGCTTGGGAAGTAGAGGGGGAGGCATATAGAGCCTGTTACATGTATACATGTAGCAATCAAATTAGGGTTGGGGGAGGGGAAGGAGAAGGCAAACGTTGCTATGAACTTAAGTGTCCAGATCTAAAACTGGGTGCACAACAAACTACTGGTGAACCCAGGCTGATTATAGGATTATGTCAACAAAACTATCACCAATTAAAATTTGAGTAAACACAAGTTGAAAGAGAATCATCCATTTTTTATTTGGTTTTATTTAATTTTAAAGTTTAACTAAACCTAATATGAATACCTTATACTTTATAAGTTGAATGATTCCTTACCCACTTCGGTGGCTGAATGGTCTTAGGTGCTACTCTCACAATATACTAGACTGCCGATGAAGAGGAGATCGTGGATTGAAACCAGTCAGGTGTACTGAGGCTGGATTTTTCTAAATCGTTTTCCACCCTAACTACACGTGAATTCAGGTACACTTCTTCTAAAATCTAACCTTCATAATCCCTATCACATTAGGTTCATTATTACGTAAGCGTATAATCTGAACGGGTAGTAATTAGTGGTGCTAAACTAATAATAATAATGACAATGATAATAGTAATAAAATTATTCTTTTAAAAACTCTTTTCCTTAGAGTTGTTATATTAAGTATTGTATTACCTATTTCAACAACAATAAATGGCAAGGCAACTTTGAAAAAGTTTTAACTTTTTTTCTTAATTATATATATTTCTTTAAAGGAGGTAATTAATTAGCAGTGATTGAGTGGAATAAGATGTTACTATTGTATTAGCATGGACTTCCAATGGCGTGGATATCAGGTTCGAATCCCGGTCAGATATAGTGAGAATATGTTTAGAAAAAAAATCCACTTTTCACCCTGCTGATACACTACTTATAGATTCGACCTAACTCTTTTTACACGTTATATTAGTTCCTTAATTATTTTATGTATTTAAATCCAGGATGGATCGTAAGACGTGGGGACCAAATTAACACACTAGGAATATCTTTTATCAAATTAAATTAGAACTTAACTCAAATTTCACGGAATATATAAACAAATTTGAAATAAATAAAATTTGAATTACTCATTTTTAATAGTATTAAGGCAGCTGGCTGAAAATAAATCAATAATCTCAAAATATGCTACATATACCAACAAATGTTATGCATACTGTATAAAACACACAATTATACTTTTATTAAAAAAGAAGATAAATTCAAACACAAAATACAAAACTTTGAATAATTAATACATGAAAATGTCAGGGTGTCGCGTGATAGCCATTGCCTCACTAAAGCGATAAAATCTGAGCCAACATATCAACTAATCTAGGAAACCCACTCACTGACGGTGAATATTTCCCTAATTTCTCTTTTACTGTGTGTAAATAACTTTATATGTCCGTATTGTCATATGGGGTGTTGATAAAGATCGTTAAGCTAGGATTTAAATAGGTACAAACTAGAAAAAATTAACAATATTTCCTACTAATATTCAAATTAAATGTCACTTTTTTACAGTTAATTTAAAAGAATAATTTCAAGGGGAATCATGGTGGGTTTGAACTATAAAATTTTTCGAAATAATCGATGTCGAATTAGCCAGATTATACCGTATATTCCATTCACGGTAGGAATTACTCTCTGAAAGGTCTTTTTTCCTACCAATATCCTAATATATAGTAGATTTATGGTAGGGAAAAAGGCCTTTCCGAAGTCAATTCCTACGGTGAATGGAATATATTTGTACACTGTTTTAGAAAAATCAGGCAAGGGACTGTCTAGTTCCTTCACACTATGAGCCGCTACTGATTTTCTAGTAAATATTTATGGTCATTTAGCCACAAAACAATGGGATGTAATAATGAATGATTTGATTATAGTATTTGAATATTACCATAATAACTGAGTTACAGAAGAACATGAAACTCCAAACTTAGCGACACATTCAACTACCAAGCGCTGTGTCCCATGCATGACTGAGAGAAGAGAACTGGAATTACTGGTGTTGCTCTGTTGTTAATAGTTGTATAATATTTCCGGTCTTAAGGCGAGAGTGTAAGGAATATGAGTTAAGGGTAGAAGTAGTTTAGAAACCGGCCTACTACACCCAATCTGCTCTCCTAGCCCCACTTCCTTAATGACTTTTAACAAAATCAGACTTCCTTCTCCACCCAATTTTCAGGCCAGGAACTTTCCGTCATCCTGGAAAGATAGAGGAATGGGGTTCTTTAGTATATGGGGCCTTCTACAGAACTCAGATGTCTCAAACTGTAGTGTAGAGGGGGAGGGGTCCCACTACAGCTCGCGAACCTATTCACGCCTCCATACCCCGCACCTCCCCCCTGGCCATTAACATCTCAAGACGAGGATGTGGCACGAGGATGACGCGGCAAGTGAACCATGGAGTTTACTCGAAGTGCATTAACCTGGGACCATACCATAATATCGGAGAATGTGGTAGAGAATAGGATGAAGGTTATTCAAAAAAATTCTGTAGAAATTTAAAAAAATATCAAATATTTTTAAAAAAACTCCCCGCACAACATATTTCAGTTTTTCTTGGCGAATGGTGGTATCTCTGTACGTTACTCTGGAGTCGCTGGTAGCGCGTGTATGATGGGCGTCATTAGTCTTAGTTCAGATGGATACCTGGGTCACCTGAAATAAAGTTAAAATTTAAATAATTTTTTAGAAAATAACACTGTATCTTTATGGTGGGTACAGTTTTTAAAATTTTATTTTTCTCATCAATTCCATATTAGAGTAATTAAATGCATTTTGCTGATAAGCTGATACCAGTATTTGTATTCGCTGAAAATAAAAACAAGACCGACTAAGATCGCAGGCCTGTAAACAAAAGGTAAACATTGAAACCAATTGTAAACTATACATCCACTATATTGGAGAATCATAATACAATTAGAATACAACACACATGACAAGTTCAAAAATTAGTGACTTGCACTGGTGCTTGATTGATTTAAGACTTCACACTCTCAATGCATTCGGCTTTTATCTGCGATAATATATTGTTTTAAAATTTAAGGCAGTAACGAGTGTGGCTCTAAATATTAGTATTTCTCAGTCTATTTTGACAATAGTGTGAGTACATCTTTTCTTAACAATCTCCCATATCAAAAGTGACATGGGTGGCTCAAGGGCCGGGCATCAGATCGAGGGGGCGCCAAACAGAGCACCAACATAGCCTTTTTATACTAACATTAAATTTAATAGTGGTATATATTTTGGTCAGTAATATTGAATTTAATTTCCATATTTTAAAGTTTACATCCACCATCTTAAAAACAATGGTGCCTTTAAAGGGTATCTTGCAATTATTTCTTAACCAGTTCATTATATCAAAATTAAAGAGGTGAACATTGTCTACAAAACATGTTTTGTAGTGTTCTTTGTAATCCTAACCATTTTCTCAGTGAAACGTTTGTAGTACTGTATGATGGCCATTTATGGAAATTCACTTCAGATTACTTTCATGTCCCACCTAGGTATAAGTGAGTTTTGGCGTTGATAGGTTTGTCATGGGCATAGGGAAAATTTAATTTGGAAAAGGGGGGAGTGATTAAACCTGTAAGTATATGACATGATGTTAAGACTTACTATTAAGCCTTAAGCATCAAGATCATTGTTATTTTATATAATAGTTGTATAACTTTATTTGTGTGAGAGGGGAAAGGAGGGGCAAGAACAAAAAATGTATATTCTGGACTTTCTACCCTCTTCTCCTCAGTTGAGGCTAGAAAATCGGATGATCCTATAAGATATTTGAAGTAGTCCTTGTTTAGAGAATTTTTTAAAATCATACTCGTTTGACAGCTATTTATAATAGCGCTCTTCACGAAATATTTTGAAATGTGTATACTTCAAGAATATATTTGGAGAAGTCCTCCTTTGGCAAATTTTTGAAAATTGGACGCCTCTAAAAGCTATTTTAAGAAGTGTCCACCAGATTTAAAAAAAAATATATTCCCTAGGATATGTCTTAAGTGATGCTCACCCAGAATTTTTTTTGAAATTCTGAATATCTTAGAAGCTCTTTGGAATGGTCATCGCCTTTTTTTTTTTTTACAGGCTACGTTCGGCTTGGAGTCGTTGGTTTTTGGGATTATCTTCATATTATCCTATTACACTCCGTTATGTAAGTGGGCACCAAAAAGCAATTCTGCCCGTGTACAAAATTTACCTCTTGCCGCTCCTGAAAAGTGAGGTTTAATTTCAAAAGCATTATATAGTACAAATTATAAAGATAATGAACATTGCTACAGAAACAAAATGTAGTTGACATCTTAGTATTAATATCTTTAAATATTTTTACAAGTTAAATCTTGACATTTTCACTATTTAAATAATTAAGTTACATAGAGAGAAAGAGGGATTTTTAAATATTTCTTTCCTTAGAATTCTGTAGTGTCTCTCTATTTTAATTTGCAAGCTGCGACTGAAATGAGGTGTTTAGTAAGCCAAAAGTAATTTTAGTAAGCTACCCGACTAATTTTCAATGCATGGAACTTTTTGAAAGTTTACATCGATCACATTTCGGGATGAATCTATTTACTAGATAGTACTATAAATTGGTTGACAAAGATTTAAATAAATGATACGTATACAGTCACATACTTACAATTTTTAATAGTATAATTATTTTTTGTACAAAACTTTACAAAACTTTACAAAACTTACCAAAAAGCCATTGTGGGCCCTTCTCCTCTATTATGCCACATTTCCATCACTCGGTGAGTTGGAGAGGAAGACCAAATTAAGGTGTCATGCCCGGTACTTCCCCACTTTGAATTCACATTAAAAATGGGAAGGTCTGGATTACAAATATGTAAATAAATAAATGCAAAAAATAATTCTTATAGATAACTAGATTTGTTACGACTCCTGTACATATTTTTTGAAAAGTATTTAGGTGAATGTATGGATTAGGGTTTTTAAAAGTAAGACAATATACTAATGCTATTTTCTCAGTTTGCTTGTCCACAGTAGGTCTAGTGAATGAAAGTAAGCTCACACGTTGATTAAATATAAGCATATAGGTCGAACAGATAATAAGACGTTGTACTGAAAAAAACCTAAAATTAAGTTTATATAATTATTATTTTAACAAACAAATTAAACACCTATTATCAATTGATATTGAAATAAAATACTTTTACTGTTCTATCACTCTAATACGTATATGATCTACACTACATCAATTAATTATGTATTGATATAATACTACTATAGTTCTATCTCATACAACTTAGCCCTATGATCTATGTGCAAATAAATAAGAATTTTGGTTTAAAATTTTGGATTAATTTTACTAAAATTAACAATTTAAACCAGATGAGATAAATTGTAGATTAAGTCATAGATATTGACATACATAAACACCAAATAGAACCACAGATCACAATAAAGTGTTTGTAAATATTAACTGTCTTGTTTGATTTACTAGAGTTTTGCTTTATTTGTATAGCTATACCAACTTTTTAAGTTTCATAAACATAAGTACGTACTATTCTTTTCTCCTTATTCTAAAGTGTGTAATAATAATAATAATATAATATCAATAATAACAACAACAACAATAATAATAATAATAACAATAATAATATTTTAAATGAAAAAAACAAAAATAAACTGCTCTTCATGCATATCAATGGAGTCTGAAGCATCACATAATCTTCTTCGTAACACTTGAAATTGGTCACGCCATGTCATATCTTCTTCCACAACAAAACTCTACTCCATGTATCTCTTCCAGCTATGATTGCAGAAAAAAAGAACCTACATAGAGAAGTTATTAACTGATAATTAATTACCAACATAAAAACGTAAATTGAATGTAACCTACAGAACTCTTTTGAATTTGCATCTAGTACAGCCAGTCCTTTTAATGTATTGGCTTGTTAGTGTTATATAACTTGTAATGATATGGAATTATACATCCCAGTAATTTAATATTCACATTTTATTCAAAATTATGACATTATAAATGAGAGTGGATAGTAAGATTAATTTGTTTTATGTTTAAATTGAAAAGTATGGCGACATCGTTCTACGTCTCTGTTTAAAAAGATAACGCAGTTTGGTCAACAAAGACGCACCTGGATGAGCGCACCCCTTTTTTCTAGAAAGCATCAAGAAGGAAATTTGACTATATATACCTCTTCAGCGTACGCATCTTTTCACTTTCCTTCCTGACGAGGAGCCCAGTAGGTAGAGACTATGTTAATCTTAATCCGTGTTTTTACCTGAATATAAATCTCGCATGTCGGGAATTATCGTGTATATGATATAATATTCAGGCATTTTAATTAAAATCTACAACATGTTAAATATCTAACAAACAACTGTTTATCTACTTATAATAAAAACTATAAAATACCAGGACTTTTAATTTAAAAAATAAGTTATCGCCCTTTTTAATTATTATAAATTCAGGATAACAAACTTGGACCAGATTTAATCATGATAACAAATATCACCCTAATGGTAGCGAGTAAACATTAATATTTCACGCTATCTTTTTAAACGTTACAGACTTAGTAGAAGATGAGATTGTTATGTTAAAACTATAAAATAATGCAGAGTGAACTATCCTAGCAAATAATAGGTGAGGCCTATTCTGTTGTAACGAGTTACATGAAATATCAATGGGTCAACACTCACCAACCCGGGGGACCCGCTCTCGGAAGACCAACACATGGCACAAACACTAACACCGACCTCCGCTCTCCGAAGAAATACCGAACAGACTGAGCGACACGCCCAAGCCGACCCACAGCAAGGATCGAACGCGTGTCCAGCCAGCCGAAGAAAGAAGAGAGTTCCGTATCCGGCCACGCGTAGCGTCTGGGCGCGTCTACATTGTTCTCAGACCATCTCCCTCCTTCGATTGTTATGTTCTCCTGCCTTCCAATTCCTTCGATCATTCCTCCCCTCTGGGAATTATTTCTTGTATATATACGGCTACGCCGGGAACATGAGGTCACTTACTACCCCACCGACTTGTGGATAAGAGGTGAGAACGGTGACCTAGGTCTTGGGGATTATTGTCATTCATATCTAAATTCCTGTTTCGGTGTCTTGGGGGGCACTCTAGTGAAAACTATCTTTTTGGATCTTAAAACTTTATTATTTTCTTAGTTGAACTTGCAATGCTATGCGCTTACCGCGGCATGTAGAGAGGCCGTCGCCCTTCGTCACCCGCCTAAATTTGGGGTCTGAGCCCAAACCTTCTATTGATAAGTATTTATGTAAATACTAGTTTATGGTCAGTGCGTCCCGGGTTCGAAACCCGTCTTGTGATTCAACCATTAGTTTAACTGTATTTCAACTCGGCTTAATTTATCCGGTGAAATAACAGTGAGTTGTTATATTGTTTAGTTTACTCTTACATTAGTGGTTTACTGGATAGCTGTGACGCCATGTTAGTTACGAGCGTCTTTAAATATTCAATCTTTAAACTAGGCTTGGTAACTGTTGCGCGGGAGCTACGGTTATGCCTTACGTCTTGTTCTGGGAACAATACCAGTAGGTTAAGCAGCCAAGGGGCTAAGGTCCATAAAGTTGTGATCCCGAACTGTACATTGTTGATAGATTTCGAGCCCGACACATTTAGTGTTGTTTGTTAACTGTCAAGGTTTCAAGATTGTTTACTTATGTTATCTAATTGACTCCGATGGTTAACGGAGAGGTGCGCTTCACGCACGGTTTTGTGCCTTCTAAAGTATTATACTATTGTTGTTTTTTACAATAAATATTATATTGTTCAACCAGGTAACTTCTTGCCTGATTCTCACTCTTCCTCACCCTATATATATTAAGGGAGGGGGGGTGTAGCACTGTATTAATATTTCTGAAGGGAGATATCTAGGCATTCTTGTAGTTCTATTAAATATCCAGACATATTGATTGTACTTGACCAAAAAATAGGTTGGTTTTAAGCTAAGCTATAATTATTTTACAACGGAGTAAGCCTAACAATTTTTTCCATCGTTTACGTTTTCTGTCAAGTTAATCTCTGAATAGCTTAGAATTATTTTTTGGCCAATATAACTTTATAATTCTAAAAATAACCTTTTTTCTACCATATAGTCCTAAATTTTGATAAACGTTTGTATTTATAAAAGTAGGTGAGATTTACTTTATATTAATATGATTTAAAGTTTTATTAAAAATTGACATACACACACATCACAATCTACCCTAAAATGGAATATAATTGCAAGTTGTATCATAACAGAAACTGAGCCTAACATAAGATTTTACTACTTTTAAAATTAAAACATATACACAAGAACAAATGAATTCCCTCAAACAATAAATTATACATAGTCTATGTGTGGTAGGTAGCTTTTAAAAAGTTAGGTATAAACACTTCTCACTGGTTAAACTTATTTACATAATTATTTTTTCCTAACTTAAATAGTTTATCAAAAGATTTGGCGTACTAAACTTACTATCATTACAATTGTGTACTTTAATGATAAGACTATTATAAATCAATATCCTTTAATTATACAACATATTTAAACTAAGCATGTAACAAATATTTGAATTTGAATTTATTTTTAGTTTGAAAAATGATATTATATTTGTTAGATATTATATACTTCCCTTTTTATTATTTAAGTATATGTTCTTTTTGTAGTTAATTTGATGCACATTGTGGCAGAAAAAAAGTAGACTAATGGTGTAGCTACTAAAACCAATTTGGCATATTACCTCGATATCACACTTAGATTATATAATTTAATATTAATATCAGAGTTTCTTTGTTTTGGATTTAATGTAAACAGAATGAAACTATTTTCACTAATACAAAATAGTATTGTATTATAATCCCTACATATATAATCTAAAAAATATTAACATTAATAATCTGATGTGCAAATCTGTTCTTATCCTTATAAATTTAGCTTCCAATTCCTACCACGGACTCTTAGATCCCTCACTACATTTCTTGTTGGTGGAAGATATACATTTTTTAGAAAATCGTTCAAAAGGAGATACAGAATCACTCTCGGCTTGCAAATAGAGAGATCGATGTCTTTAACCACACCAAGGATAGCAGTTAAAAGATCCGGAATCTCACTGCAAGCCTCTGGGACATTTTGAATGCGATGAAACTCTTAGTTCACGCTCACCATTATACACATTCTCCGAGAGGGAAGGGAACATGTCTGATGAGTGGCTCTCCCTTACCCCCACTCTTCCAGTTGTCTCTATATATCCAGCGTTCCTGCTGATCCTCTCGGTGATGTATTCTCATATTCGTTTCAACTTAACGTACGTGGTAGCTGAAAGAAGCAAGTTTGCCGATGCTTAATTATATAGTAAGGGAGTCTGTTATTATTTGAGCACTAGACCCTCCCCCCCCCTCCTCCCAGCACATTATTATTTTCAACAAACATATTGAAGAATCATCATAGACTCTACCATAAAATATGAGTGGCTATCAGATAGTGTTCATTGGAACCCTCCTTGGTTTCTAATCAGTACTGTACTCTAGCGGTGCTTTGTATATTGTTCAACAAACCACCATGACACTACACAGATGTGAGTTTTTTGCAGTCAGGTGTGGAGTTGTGTAGTGAAAAGTTTTCCTTAAGCATCTATAATAAATTGTTCGTGTTGTGCATTTTTATGTATTTAAGACAAACTCTGATAGCCAAGACATTCTAATATCACGACATCCGCTACTACATGTTGAGTAAAACATAATACATTTCATAGTTTTTGATTGAGCTTATAACGCAGAGAAACCATTTTTGTTTCGAATGGAAACCTCTTGTATTTTGAGACATAATACCTCGTTTGCCTTGAAACACCTCTCAGGCTGGCAAGATAGTATTCACGTAAATTGTATTGTTTCAGGTAAAATTCAACGCAGTAAACATGGTATTAAAAGGAAGCCTGTTGACACAGATACCATCAGAAAGGGCGTAGAAGCTGTTAATATTCTACCTGACCAAATAATTTACCTATGGGATGCTTGCAAGATATATAAAGTAGCACATGTCACTATATCTCGACAACTTGCAGCTTACAAAAATTCCAGGTAGAAGGATTTCCATTATTCGATGAACAATGCAGCGAAGCGAGATTTACTGACGAATAAGAAGAGACACTCATGAAATATATTAAAACAATTGCTAAAATGTAATATGGGCTCACTAAAACATGCATAAGAGAACTAGCATTCAAATTTGCAGTTACTAATATGATAAAGTATCCGGAGAGCTGGAATATAGAACAAATAGCTGGAAAAGAATGGATGTTGTGTTTCATGTGTAGGCATTCCAATGCGCTTTCTGTGAGAAGGCTGGAGGCTACAAGTTTTTCTGGTATACTAGCTTCAACAAAGCAAATGTTGTGGTCTTTTTTACGAATCTGGAAAGTATCCTCGACCGTTTTGGCCCCATTCCTCTTTAAAGAAAATGGGGTTTGGATGAAACCTGGCTTTCTACGGTTCAGACTCCATCACGAATTTCTGCTCTCAAGGGAGTGAAAAGGATTGGAAGCCACGCATTTGCAGAGAGGGGAAACACCATAACCCTGATATACAACATAAATGCTATCGGAAATCACATACCATCAATGATGGTTTTTCCGAGGGTGAATTTCAAAGATACAATGCTGTTTGGTGCACCTCCAAGCACATTAGTAGCAGCAACACCATCTGGATGGTCAAACGAAGAAATATTCCTGACACTCCTAACGCACTTCATTATGTTTGTGAAATATTCCAAGGATGAGCGAGTGTTATTACTCCTGGACACTCATGAATCACACCTTTGCGTTGAAACTGTGACTAGGGCTTCTGGTGCTGGTGTTATTATGGTAACTTTCCCACCATACATGTCAAATAACCTAACTGTATTTGGACCTTTGAAAACTTATTATAATCAAGGAGTGGATGCATGGTTGATGAATCACCCTTTACTAACTTTCGACATTTACAGTATAGCTGAAGTATTGAGAACGTGTTTTCCACAAGAATTTTTGACAAGTAGCATTGTTAAAGGTTTCAAGCAGCCAGGTATATTCCCAATAGATCGTGGATTATTTTAGGAAGAAAATTTCCTTTGTAGTTATGTAAATGATTACAAAACTGATGAAATTCCAGAAACTTCAGAAATTCAAGAGAATCCAATAACTTCAGAAATTCGTGAGATTCCAGAAACTTTAGAAACTGGCAGACTTTTGGACATTGAGGAAGGAAATCTATTAACTCCTGAGAAAGTAAAAACTTTTTCCAAGGCTAAGTCCAGAAATACAGGGAACCTAGGAAGAAAAGCAGAGAAAATAAGAATAGTCACAGACACACCGGAGAAAGAAAATATCAAGAAAATGGAGAACAGAAGCAAAGAAAAATACCAATCTGCAGTGCGTTGGCCTAAAATTAACTCAGTGTGCAAAGTTAATGGATCTTCCAGAAATAAAAAACTTACTCAAACTTTTAAATTTTATCATCTTATTTATAAAGAATTAAAGTCCTCATTTGTCTATTCAGATCAATACAAATGATCAATATTGGATCTAAAAGGGCACTTTGTATTAGAATTTTGACTTTCGGTTAAAATTCTCGAAATCTTCCTAGGTGTTGCACATTTTCAAGTCACCGCATTGCCATTAAATTTGTCATTTGTAAATTTAGACCAATAAAAAAGTTAAATAATTACTATTGAGTCCAAAATGATAAAGCTAGATCATTGCTGTACCAAAATTTCTCCTAAGAGGTTAGAGACAAAAGAATATCAACTTTTGAGAGACATAAGCCTATTTACTCTATAGCATTAGAGAACTATTGCTTTAAGACTTTAGTATCTTTGTACAACTAAGCTATAGCTCATGAAATTGTATTGATATATATTTAAGAATAAAATATCCAAAGCTATTATTTATGCTTTTATGCATCTATTTATCCCGTGTCCAGGTGTCATTTTTAAATTTTCAGAATATAATATATATTTGCCAATATAATAGAAACTATTGGTTTTATAAAATAGATTTTAAATATTTTTTAAATTTCTAATAGTACTATAGTTTTGAAAAATAAGTTATTCAGTATGTCAAAAAGTAGAGGAGATATGGAAATTTCCGATTCTGTAAAGTACCCTAAAAATCATTTTCATGGGAAAATTAAAATATCCATTCTGTTTATAATAATAACTAACGCCTACATTCAAATTTTAATCAAGATCGTTAGAGCCTATTAGTAGGGGGAAAGTGCAGTTCCGATGACTCATTAGCTTAATTGGAGGTGGGGGTGGTCTCCATAAGGTTGTGTGTGAGGGAGGGATGGGGGGAGATGAGGGTGGAGAGAAGGTAGTGTTGTTTCTGAGACTC
>CABFVX010007375.1:14306-31236 GCA_902151425.1 Timema shepardi
GGGGGGGGGGGGGGGGGGGAGGGAAGGGATGTTCGAAGTTTTTTGCTAAATGTGGAATTAAGGTGCGCACATGGGAAATGGAGACGAAAAATGTTGTGATTCCGGGAGAAAAACTTGCTCCAACACTGCGCTTTAGAGCAACTGGAAACGACTATGGGAGCCATTTATAGTCAGTCACAAAGCACGTGCGTCTCCAAGGCTAGAGACTGACTCAACTCGATAACGCATGTGCAGAACCTCCCAACTCAGCCACACCGTTGGGAGTGCGTTTATTTTGTAACACAGCTTTTGGGATCGTGTTGGCTAATATGCTGTGCAGTGGCGTGGCGTCAATGAACTAGTAGGACTAGGCTAGTCCCCAGACATTTTTAGTTTATCTATTTTGAGTTCAATTTCAACAGGAAATAAAAGCATACAATAAAATCTATCTGAGTTTCAATTTGCGTCACAATACTCAACGAAATGCTCGCTATTTGTGCGCCCCCCACTCCCCCGTCCCACACCTAAAGTGACAATACACTCACATCAGAAGCACTGTCACAAGTACTCGATAAAATTCGCGCGGCCCCCTTTCTCCTCTCCAAACTAGCATCGGTAGTGCTCTAGTCTTATCGGCTCTTACCGGGGAGAGGACCAGTTGAATTCAGCCTAGTCCTTCTGTATAATAAGTAGGGGGAGGATTTATAGGCACTAAAAAATTTTTAAAGGAAGGCACTAAAAATTTAAAAAATAGGCACATAAATAGGCATTATAAAGTTTTTAAAAATCAGTAAATAGGTATAAAAAAGAAAAAATAGGCACATAAATAGGCATAGCAATGCGAAAAGAGGCACCAAGACACTCACAATTTTTTATTATTAATTCTTAAAATCCAGCATACACTTTTTATAAACACAAATTAATTATTATTATTAGAGTTAATTACCAAATACTTCTCAAGATTTTCAGGTATAAATTTTGTTCTGTAGTCTGACAAAGTGTTTTTAAAGTGTGAGAAACTTCTCTTGGCGTCACACGAAGTCATCGGGAAAAACTTCAGACTAGCTATCTCAGTTGAGCCAAGCTTGACTTCTGGGAGTGATGTAGTTTGTCCTTCCAAGATATCTGCAATACTTGCCATCACTTTCCACCCAGGGTTTCACTGTAATACTCTGATAAATTTGTCGACGATGGCTGTGCCAACTGAGCGAGAACCCTAATTCAGGTTTTCTCCTATTCCCCACATTATCTTCAGAGCTTTCACAAGAGGCAAATCCCTCGCCTCTAAAACTGTGATTGCTCCAGGAGGATTTCCAAAATTGCTTTTTACATATGCCAGTGGTATCATCAACAGTAGCCCAGAAGTATGATTCTCCAATATCTTATCGGATCTTCTCGACTGTCTTAAACCAAACAAAAAGAATATTTCTTGTAAATAGCTTAAATCAACACAATTTAGTTAATATTTTTAATGTCAGAAAGAAAAACTGCTATTGTAAAAATTTACGGATAAATAGGTTGAATGCAAGTAGTGTTTACTCAGAGTTGATTCGACTGGTATCTTCCTTTCGGTATATTTGTTGAGAAAAGAATTGAAATCTGGATTCTCTAGCTTCTTTCAAGAAATACTTGCAGCTACCATTGCAAAGCATAAATCAGTAGAAAATTGCTCTTGGGTTTTATCTGCATCGTTAACTTTAGAAAAAATTGTTTTGATCCTTTTTTCTTTCTGCTATTCTTCATATGTATGACAGTATTTTTGCGTTTTTCTAGGTGATACTTCTCGCATTTTACCTAAATATTATATATATGGAAATTTTCATCCAATAATATATGTGAATTCTTCAAGTTAACAAAGCATCACCTAACAAGAGAACTATGATATTTTTTTTGTATGATAGATATGCTACGCTTTGGTAAATATTTCCACTTTGTCGTTGAAATCCTTCAATAATTAATGAAACCTAGTTTGAACGATATCAAAGAATCGTAGTCTACATTTAAACTGTAGCCAAAGTATTTAGTAAAAACCTTGACATTCAAAATTAATCATTTTTTTCCCCCTTTGAAAAGGTAACTTACCTCTTTGTAACATGCCTGACAAAATATTGATTTTCCATCCGTTGTGAAATTCCTAACACCACCAATCCACTATTTGAATAACACACTTCTACACGATTTCTCTTTAGGCATTTTCATAGTTCAATAATTTACACTGAGTCCAATACAAAGAAATATTAATGAATAGATATGCACATCTAACAACAGCGTAATATAGCATAGACAACCACTGAATGATCTGACACTGCTGTGCACTAAAATAAAATATTTGTCGACAGTCTAACCAGTCTGAACCTATCAGACCGCTGGATACATGGGTTTTTCCTACCTATCATGAATATCCACGTGAATGTAACCTAAGGATTGAAAGGGAAGGAGGGGGGACCACAGGTATTTAGAAAGAAAAAAGAAGGCGTGAGGAGGAGAGAGATAGAAAAAAGGCACTTTAAGGCTTCATTTGTAAAATAGGCACTATGTAAAGTGGTCAGGGTTTTAGGCCCTTAGCTCTCAACCATTTCATTTATAAAATTATATTAGTTTTTCCTTTAGTTTACATATTAATACACTCAAGATACTGAGAGTACTAAACTGATAAATACATTGTTCTTTTCCATTCATCTAGGCCTACTTTAATTCTCTTTATTACTATCAAATGGTTAATTATATGAAAGTGTGGGGTTTTATGGTAATTATAAGTTATGTAAATCATAACCAAAGTTGTAAGCAATATATGTTTTAAATTTCAATTCATTAACTTTATTTTCAGGCCTTTAAACTTTTAATCTAATAGTTTTTCATTATTTAAAGTCTTTGTTGGAATATTAGAGTCATCCAAATTTATTACTTTTACTTCTCATTTTAAGCATCGTGCAATGTATTAATAGCTGAACCCGGAAGCTGTGAGATGCACCTGTTTCTTGCACGTGTAGTCTTTCAGGGATGGGGGAGGTTTTGGCGCGGACTCCTGGCCAATCAGTGCCTCTGGTTGAGCGTCTGTGTTTGACCTTATGTGGAAGGAAAGCGTCAGACGCGGCACTGGCTGGTTAGCACGCAAAGAGTAAAGACCGGTACTCACTAGTCACTTATCATAACGGGTAGAGATAGGCTCGAGATGGGAGAAAGTAGAGGTAGACTAGGTGGCTAAATAATTATCTTTAGCCATGTCATAACTTGTTCGTGTTTCTAAATTAAATATCCTTGGTACTAAAATATGAATGATTTGTTAAAATAAAACTTTAAATACAAATGCTACGCTAAACAATATCTTTTTTTTATCGGCTGTGTCCCTCTACCCCCACCATTTTCTATATAGCCCCGAGATGCTCTACCGAAACAACTGACTGCCGTGCACGACACCGTAAGAAGAATCTGAGAAGGTCAAACGGATGACTAGCAGCTGACTGGGTACAAAAATGGTGTACAACGTGGGGCTAGTTCTCAACCGCAGATGACTGTAGAGGTGACTGGGTACAACTAAACACCGAAATAGACATTTATAGGAATTATAAAAGTTATCACACCATCTTCGCAATCATATAAAATAAACGTATATCTCAAAAGCCTACTTTTCAAATCATAGGAATAAAAAAAAAGTCATGTAGGGTAGAATCCACCCCCTAATAATAAGATATGCAAACGCTTGGCGTTATGTCACAAATAAATGTAGTTTTTGTTTGCTCCTTATATGTGGTAGTGTTGTGGTTGCTAAGCTTATGTCATTGTTCCCATTAATGAAAGAGATCTTGTGACATGTTAAAATGTTCGATTGTCAATTTAGTTTGACAGTGTTTGAAAGTGTGAAATATGGAAGGGGATTCGTATTTGGAATCGGTTCCCACACAATTAAGCTTGGGGATGGTGCCTGAGACAAGTAGCAGAGTTAGTGAAGGTAGTTCAATGGGACGTAGCAGTGCCGATCACCTTTCGCAATGCTGTGTTCTTGACCGATTATTTGCAGCTTCGTTTGGAGCCCTCACTTTTGAATAAAAGCAGCACATAATAATGAAAGGTAGGCCAACTCCAGATATTTCTGCTAGAACAAAAATGGAATAATATACACGTAATTTCAAAACCGAAT
This sequence comes from Timema shepardi, assembly GCA_902151425.1. Classification (NCBI taxonomy): domain Eukaryota; kingdom Metazoa; phylum Arthropoda; class Insecta; order Phasmatodea; family Timematidae; genus Timema; species Timema shepardi. Next base: position 18,424 of record CABFVX010007375.1, read on the forward strand.
ATTATACTTCTTCAAAATGGTTAACTAAATGCAAATCAAAGCCCAGATGCACCATGAAAAGATTTACTCAAACCTATCCACAGAAACTAAATTAAAAACTTTCGGGAAAAACAGATAGATTTTCAACTGAGTGAGCAAAAAAGGCCAGACGTTTTAAAACATAATGCAGAGGTTGATTCAAACCGGGAACTAATGAAACGATTAATTGATGTGTGCTGTTTTTTGGCTAAACAAGATCTGCTATTCAGAGGTCACGACGAACGGGAAGATTCCCTTAACCGGGGAAACTATATAGAACTAATGCAGTTACTTTATAAATACGATAGTAAATTGGATTTTCATCCACAGAGCAGGGGGACGTTTAAAGGAACCTACAAAAAAAATTCCAAACGACATCATTGAATGTGCTGATGATTAATTTTGGATAAGATTAAGTCAGAAATAAATTATGCATTTTTTCTAGCAATAATGTTGGACAAAACTGCTGACATTGCAAAGTTCTCTCCACTTTCGACAGTCCTTCGATATGTGAAAGATGGTAACATTTATGAAAGATTTATTGGTTTTTCAGATGTCTGCAGTGATCGTACTGCAATTGTTTTAAGTGAGCATGTTTTTTGAATCCTCTCTCGTTTTAATTGTGAGCAAAAACTTATAGCACAAGCGTATTGTGGAGCCACTACATTTTCTGGACATTTAAATGGTGTACAAACGCTTATGATAAACAGGTGCTCAAACACTCTTTATCCACTGTTATGCTCACAAACTCAATCCTATTCTTTATCAGTTTGTGAATCATATAACAGAATGCAAGATATTTTTAAGACATTGAATGGCATTCCAAATTTATTCTCACGTTAATCGAAATGAATAAACGCTCTTAATCAATCTGAGGTAAAGAAAAGGCTTCCAACAGTTGCCAGTACATGGTGGAACTACAATTCCAGAATAGTGAACACGGTGAATGAAATTAGAACTCGTACAGTTTTTTGAGAATATTGCTGAAAATCCAGATAGTCGGGATACTGATGCTTTCGTGACTGCTAAAGGATATGTGCCATAATTGAGAAATATTAATTTCGTTTTTCTACTGAAGGTTTTTAGCAACATTTTTTATCTCACTGACACATTATTAAAAATTCTTCAAACCAAAACTTTCGATGTGAAATACTGCAGCGATAAAGTAAAGGAAACGATTTCTCACCTCAAAGATGCTAGAAACAACTTTGAAGAGACGTATAGAAAATTAGAAGATGATGACATCGTGAAAGATCCTAAAAAGAGACGTAGAGAAGATGACTCGTTGAAGCCAAGAAATAAATATGTGCGTCTTTATAGTGAAATTATTGACACCATGGTTGGGCAAATGGAGTAGAGGTTTCAAGATCTTAATGAGCTGCAATTTATTGAGCTTCTAGATTAAAAAAATAATTCAAAGCTTCTAATCTTGATTTCCTAACAGTTTATTTTTGTAACTTCAGTCAAGCTGCGATAGTCTTTTCAATTTTGGCAGTTTTCGGAGTGAATTAGTCTTCAGACTTTCCGACTTTTCAGACAAGACTGTGACTGAAATTAGGAAGTTCCTGGAGGAAACAGACCTAGCAGAAGAAGCGTTCCAAGAAAGATATAAATTATGTTATTTGGTATCAACAATACCAGTGAGCACACCAACTGTTGCTTGAAACGAATTAAGATGACTGTGGGTAACACCCAGTGTGAGAATAGGCCCTCCACACTTTTCTTGTTGTCATTTGAAAAAGGTTTGCTAGATTAACTGTAGAGTCAAAAATCATTCTATAACGCTTTTATCGACAAATTTATTAAGAAAAGTCCCAGAAGGATCGCAATAATATTAACAGATAGGCAATATTCAACTATTATTTTTTTATTTATTGTTTACTTATTTATTTGTTTAACAGAATCAGCGGATGTCATCAATCTCGAACAGCCTACGGTGGAAACGCACACCATAAACCTGTATCTTATCAGTTCTACCTACCATACATGTTAAGTCGTCAGTTTGGACTATTACATGCTGGGTTGTGAACTAAAAATAATTTTACTAACACATCTAAGATACACTGTTGAAAAATTTATGAACGAATATGTGAGGCATTCCTCTAAAAGTGTATAATAAATACTATATATGATGTCTGTGAAACATTTAATATATGTCTGTAAAACCTTTAATGTTTCATAAATATATGTTTTGTAATATAGTGTTTTATTCACGCAAAACCTTTCTGTCCCCTTACACGTAGATACGAGTCTAGTCTTGTTGAGCCGCCAAACTGGCGCCAGTCATCAGGGAAAAAATCCATTGCAAAATCATTCAAGGTTGTGTCCTATTTCTGTCTCGACTTGTCTTGTCTACCCGCTAAACTGGCGCCAGTCATCCAGGTTGCGACAGTGCAACGACGTCATCGGGAAAACTCATAGAGCAATCCCAAAACTCTTCATCTGAATTGGATTCAGAATTTAAATCTAATAACTGCTACCCCAAATTAATATTATGCTGAGAGAAATGTGGAATAAACTTAGAACATGTAGGCTATACAGTCAGCTCAAATCTATTCGCTGTGGTACATAGTATCATAGTTTGGTCATGTCAAGTCAAGTCCGGTCATGTCAAGTCAAGTCCGGTCATGTCAAGTCAAGTCCGGTCATGTCAAGTCAAGTCCGGTCATGTCAAGTCAAGTCCTGTCATGTCAAGTCCAGTCCGGTTATGTCAAATCAAGTCCAGTCATGTCAAATAAAGTCCAGTCATGTCATATAAAGTTTAAATCGAATGCTGTGGCACCCTACTTTGAATAGTACCGTCAAGTATTTGTTTACAATTCTTTATTTCTTTTCTTCTTTCAGGCTATTTACAACATATATTGTGTATTTTATTTTCTGTGCATTGAAAACAAAACATGCTCTTAAATGTTAAGTGTTTGTTTCATACTTTAATTATTATTATTATTATTATTATTACTATTGTCAGTCTCTTACGCCTTCTATCCAGACACGACTAAAAGATGGCGAACTCTTGTCTGCAAATAGTCAACACTGTTCGCAATTATAAACAAAGTCGTTATTTACTTGGCAGCAAAGCCAGTGTCTTGCAATTAATTTTAAAACCAGTGTTAGTGGTCTTTTCATAGTAATACGGGGGAAAATATTTATTACTCTACTCAAAATCTTTCGAAAAAGGTCATTTAGGTTTGCACGGCTCATTGAAAACTATAAATTCTTTGATTTCATTGTCTAAAAATTCTGTAAAAGTTGACACTATCATTTGGAAACTCCTCTACAATATTGATCAATTCAAAGCATTTAGTAGTATTTGGATTACTTTCATTTTATTCCTTGAAAGATAAATCAAGCTCAGTTATTGTATCTTCAGAAACACCTAGCTCAATAGTTTCGTGCTTAAAAGCCGGTGATATTCTTTTTCACAATTGTTTACTAAACTAGATCTGAGAGCATCACTTATATTACCTGTCTATGTAGAAGACACCATTGGGCAAAAAACCAAAATCTATTTTTATTAATTTTTAAATAGCCTTTTCATATACATTTCTCTTCTTTTGTTTTTGAGCACCACTTAAATGCTCAAAACGTGATTTAAAAGATTCCGTTTCTTGAAAAACTCAAGTCAAACTCAAACTTCACCGACCAACACACAAGCTAAACTCAACACTCACCGTTGGATGTCCCACTGACGCTTAAACATGACAACCAGTCCACTGGCCACACCCAGCAACACTAGTGCCCGGACTTAAAACTAGTTCACTACTACACAGTTGTAAGGGGAGGATGGGGATTATGGCGTGAGCTCATCCACAAACGTTGAGAGAGTCATCAGTAAGTCAGTTAGGTAATATGTGGTCAACTTGACTGCATGAAGCTAAAAACTTTTAAAACTGAATGAAATAATGTTATAGCTTGATTAGAATTTCCAACACCTTATTATAAACGTTTTAAACTATTTAAATGACCAATAATCAGTATATGAATTATTTTATTACAATTATTATTTATACCAGATTTATAGTAATTTAAAGTTCTCCTTTGAGGGCCCCCATTTACATTGTCCTCCCACCCTCTCCTCGCAATGCAGACCGTGTGGGCCTACGCCACTAGGTTGATGTTTTGATCTGAAAAAACTGTACAGCGAAGTATTGTCTCTGTTATCAGACTACACATGTGTTACAAGTCCATATCTAAGTTTGGATCAACTCTCCAATGTGTCCCACCATTCTTGACACAAACTTCTTCAATACGTACTCCTGGTCACGAGCGCTGCTCAGCACCTCCACGTGGTCTGCCTGCTCCAGACTCTTATAGTCTATCACGCACAGGTTCGTGATGATGCTGAAGGCGAACACCCGGATACCACAATGCTGGGCCGTTACCACCTCGTGGACAGTGCTCATACCTGGGGACCGACATTCAGGGCTGTTGTTAGCGGTACATGGCTGATGCCTTAGTGCTCTCGACCATGGCAAGGCGTCGTGATTCTAGTTGAGTGTGAACCTTGCCTACACTTGGGAGTTACCTGACTAGTATCTTACTGCTCTCGACAATGGTAAGGCCTGGTTTTTGGGAGTCACCTGGTTATTATCTTAATGCTCTCAGTCATGGCAGGGCCTCCTGCTTGTGAGTCACCTGGCTAGTGTTTTAGTACTCTCGGTCATGGTAGGGTCTCCTGCTTGGGAGTCACCTGGCTATTGTTTTAGTGCTCTCAGTCATGGCAGGACTTCCTTCTTGTGAGTCACCTGGCCAGTGTTTTAGTACTCTCGGTCATGGTAGGGCCTCCTGCTTGGGAGTCACCTGGCTAGTGTTTTAGTGCTCTCAGTCATGGCAGGACTTCCTTCTTGTGAGTCACCTGGCCAGTGTTTTAGTACTCTCAGTCATGGCAGGACTTCCTTCTTGTGAGTCACCTGGCCAGTGTTTTAGTGCTCTCAGTCATGGCAGGACTTCCTTCTTGTGAGTCACCTGGCCAGTGTTTTAGTGCTCTCAGTCATGGCAGGACTTCCTGCTTGCGAGTCACCTGGCCAGTGTTTTAGTTCTCTCAGTCATGGCAGGACTTCTTGCTTGTGAGTCACCTGGCTAGTGTTTTAGTACTCTAGGCCATGGTAGTTTCCCTAGATTCTATTGGAGTGTGGATGACTTTAAGCATCTAGTATTTTTAAGGTGGAGTTCGAGCTTATAATTTGAGTTGTAGTTCCATATTTTTGTAATTTGTTTAGAAAAATACTGTTCTGGACAGAATTTAACCAACCATCTCTCAAGTAGATCCTTTTAGTTTAATTCTCTATATATGGTAATCTCAAAGGTTCTTGAATACCTTTCGGGGGCATAGATAGTATCATTTGAACAGGGGATTTAAAATTAAAAGAAATACCATGTTCCAAATCCTCAATTTTCAAAACAGATATTTAAGAACTGTTGATATTAACATATACAGAGAATAAACTAATTGTGTCCACTAGATCAATATTGTATTTATTCAAACCAAAATAAGCTTTGTTATAAAAAAAACGTAAAAACGTTCCCTTCCGTCCCAAATTAACAGTGCTTAGGGATTCTTAGTGGTAGTAGCTAGTGCTCAGAACTAACGCCCCTTTGCTCTTGCCCAACAACAGGGCTCGGTTGTATTTATTGATACTTGCCCACAGCATCACAGCCCAGAATCTTTAGTAGGTTGACCTCTGCTATAGTTTCGAACTGAGGACCTCCCACACACACGTACACTCCCTCGTGAACGTCCAGCTCGATGCTCATTTCTCGTGCCACCTGCTTAGCCGTCTCGAGGAGACTCTTGTCGTACGCCCGGTTCATTGGTGGGAACCGAACTCCGAACCTGAGAATTGGAATACACTTTCATAAATCCTCTAAATATTAGAATACAAAGTATACGAGACCTTCATCCTTCAGAGACTTTCATCCTTCAAAGACTTGATGTATTCTATCACTAACCACTCTTCTTCCAACCAACGACCTGAAGTTCCTGTTTGTAGCCCACCTCTCGTCATTAACCACTCTCCTCCCCTCCAAGGACCTGACGTTCCTCTTTGTAGCCCACCTCTCGTAATTAACCACTCTTCTCCCCTTCAAGGACCTGACGTTCCTGTTAGTAGCCCACCTCTCATCATTAACCACTCTCCTCCCCTCCAAGGACCTGAAGTTCCTCTTTGTAGCCCACCTCTCGTCATTAACCACTCTTCTCCCCTTCAAGCACCTGACGTTCCTGTTTGTAGCTCACCTCTCGTCATTAACCACTCTCCTCCCCTCCAAGGACCTGACGTTCCTGTTTGTAGCCCACCTCTCGTCATTAACCACTCCCCTCCCCTCCGAGGACCTGACGTTCCTGTTTGTAGCCCACCTCTCGTCATTAACCACTCTCCTCCCCTCCAAGGACCTGACGTTCCTCTTTGTAGCCCACCTCTCATCATTAACCCCCCTAAGGGGACTGTTCCCCATCATCCCCAGCAGGTTGATGTGGTCCTTGATCAGCATGATGTCCCCAACCTTGTAACCCTCCTTAAGGGCCCCAGCGGCGTTGGATGCAATTAGGTAGGTCACTCCCAGCAGTTTCATCACACGGATAGGCATGGCGCACTGGACAAAGAAAGAACACAACTAGATCGTATATATTCACACTCCCTTTGATCTCTAGGGAAGATTGGTCAACACTCTCTCTAACCACTAGGTCAGTCAGATAAACACTCCTTCTAACCACTAGGTCAGTTAGGTGAATACTCTATCTAACCACTAGGTCAGTCAGATCAACACCCCCTCTAGCCATTAGGTCAGTTAGGTGAAAACTATATTCAACCACCAGGTCAGTTAGAATTAGACGAACACTCTACAACTACTAGGTTAGTCAGATGAACACTCTCTCTAACCAGGTCAGATAGGTCTTCTACGCGAGATAGCATTGTTGAAACAAGTGTACCAACCTGCCATGCTGGATAACCCTCAAAGAAGTGGAAGCGTCCCTTCATGCAGATTACAGGGACGGTTCCTAGTGTCCCGAACACTAGCTCCCCCTGATGTCCCGGGGTAGTGGACAAGGGGAAGTGAGGGATATCCTGGTAAGGGATTATTGTCCTATCCGTCATCAGGTCGGCCACAGGACCTGCGGGACAGAACATTCACTTGTTAGAATTACTCTTGGCCTATAAAGTCAAGTGTGCCAACTAAAACTGGTTCGTGAGATTCTATTGGTGCTCCTGACAGTCCTCCGTGGCTGGGAATCAGCTCGAATCCGGTCCGGGTGCTCTGTAAGCGGGTTTACGTCAATTACAGTCAAATCCTGGTGCATTTTCGCTTAAATTTTTATTTAGACTTCAAATTCGTAAAAACGACTTATGTTGTTAAACTTACCAATAAATATTAGAGCGCAAATAAACAACTTGTTTTATTGAATATTTTACCATTTAGGCCTACCGTATGTGTCGTAAACCTTAAATGTCGTAATTTGTAAGTGTGGTCAGCTGTAAGCGTTGTCAGCTGTTATGGTTGTAAATTCACCTAGTCCAGTTCCGAGGATTATCCCGACCTTGGGTTTGATCTTGGTCCGGGTCATCAAGAACTGGGCGATTTCTTGGAGCACATCGTAAGTGTAACTGTGGGAAGAGGTTAATATACTCTTAATGTGGATTGTACTTATTTCTAGCTCTTTCTGTGGACTCTACTAATTCTCTCTTACTGTGGACTGTACTACTTCCCTCTCTTACTCTTACTGTAGACTAAACTACTACTCTTTCACTCCTACTGAGTACTGCACTACTTATCTCTTAATGTAGACTATACTATAGTCTCAACCTTACTCTAGACTATTCTACTTCCAACTCAACCTTACTGTAGACCCTATTACTTCCCTCTTACTTTTGACTGTACTATTTTTCTCTTACTCTTACTGCAGACTATACTACTACTCAGGTGTCCTGGCGGTCTAGGGGTAAGGTGTCGGACTTCTGTGCTGGCGGCCGGGGTTCAATCCTCAGTCCCAGCACAGATTTATCTGATTACCAAACCCTTCCTTCACCTCTAACAAGACATCTTGTGAATGTGGGGAATGCCAGGCCTCCACCNAGATTTATCTGATTACCAAACCCTTCCTTCACCTCTAACAAGACATCTTGTGAATGTGGGGAATGCCAGGCCTCCACCGTGGTTCGTATTCCACGTTAAAACTGTAGGTCCTCCATTTAATCTCACAATCACCCTATCATTACACATTAGCGTAAGTGCGTATAGCCCGAGTGGGTAGTAAGACGCGGTGCTAATAATAATAATAATAATAATAATAATACTCTTTCACTCTTACTGTGGACTACACTATTTCCCTCTTACTCTTACTATGAACTTTACTATTTCCCTCTCACTCTTACTGTAAACTATACAGTCTATACTACTTCCATCTTACTCTTACTGTAGAATAACTACTTAACTCCCACGCATACTGTAAGCTGCACTACTTGCTTCTCCTACTATACTGTACAACTAATTCTTTATTACTTTTACTGTAGACTGTAGGGCTTCTATATCTCTCTTAACTACCAACAAAAATTTAAAAATGTCTTGTTTAAGAACCAAGTAAGCTTTATTTAGTCTTAGTTATGTGAAAACTCAAGTGTTTTGATCAACAAGGTAATTTCATATCTCCAGAATTCTCTGAACAATCAAATGACCTTGAAACACCTAGCGGTGCATTGTCAACACTGAAAAACATAGCTAGTTTGTTACATTGCACTCGGTAAAGACAACAATTTATATAATGTCCAACTACTATGATATGTTGTTATGACTTGTGTTTGTGATAAATCATCTAATTCTAAGCTAATCCTTCATATTGAAAGCCCACCCATCACTACCATATGTGTCGTTATAAAGACGCTACTGCTCACATCTCTCTCTCTCTCACACACACACATCAAATGTTAATCTAAACTTGCAGAAGATGGATAAGATAAATAGTGTTATCACACTTATCACTGACCTCAGAACACCTGAGCCTTGTTGCTCCTAAGTCCTGATGCATCCATAGGATCACTCGCCGGTATACGAACAAAGATCTCAATGATACTTATACCATGGCTTGAGGCCCTTGGATGGAGGAAGTGTAGTTGAATATCCGTGGTGGGAGCATGGGAAACCATTAAAGCCAGTCGTCAATAAAAATTGTATTGTACTATTTTAACAAATGTATAGTTTATAATCTATAAATATCGTTTAATGATTTAAAATCATTTTTATTCATGAGCTGGGTCACATTCACTATTTTATGATTTTTACGTACCAATATTAATGTAAAAAGTTTATATAAGAAGCTGAAATTTAGAATATGAATGTGAATTATACACAATAAAATATTTATAATAATTTTGTTAAATAAGCATATAATTTTTATTTATAGTTAATTTAAAAGTGATAAAATAATATAATTTTAATAATATATTATTATAAGTAATTTTCTTTTTAAATTTAATGTTATCCAATATTTTAGTAGGCCTACACATTTTCGTTATTTAATTATTTTTTTTCTAACCTAACTCTATTCGTTCATTTAATAATGTGGCAGAATTGATCATTGCAAATATAGGTTTGAAATGTATAGTTCATGAAATTTATTGTTTTGACTGTACCATTGTAGATACAACAAAGAGCATATGCCAAGGTGAAACAATCTCAGATTTCCCGGAATAGTGAATAATGAATGAATGACACTCCCAAGTAAGCTGTTGAGGTATGAGTGAATGACTTTGCTCCTTGCTATCTTTTCCAAGAAGTTGGGACTATGTATGTTCTTCTTTCTCTCTCTCGACACCTCGTAGAGAAAGTATTGTGATCGTCAAAAAAATCGGACTCAATCTTTTGATCAATTTCGATGTTTTATGACCCACTGAAATAAAATAAAAAGTTGTTTTCGCAATTTCGTTTGTCTGCTTGTCTTTCCGTCTGTACGTAACTCGAGCTAGACCCGAAAGTACTTTACCTGTAGGGCTAAAACTTGATAGCTAGGCTTTTCATAAGGTCCCCCTGGAGGGTTTTTGGAATTAAATATTAAGCCCTAAATTTAAGGGTAGTTTGCTGAAGGGTAAAAAGAAAAAGAAAACCATCTCTAAATTGGCCATAACGATTTAGATTAAATTTTATATCTAGAAACTGTTTATTATTGATAAAAAAGATAGAAATTCTCACTTTCTCATTAAAATTACTTTAAGGGTACTTTATATAGGGGAAATTTTCTAATTTTCATCATTTCTCCGCAAATATTTGAGATCACCCAAACTGGTGTATCATTCACTCTGTTGTATCAATCACACTAGTGTTCCACTCACACTGGTGTATCATTCCCACTGGTGTCTCACTCTGTTGTACCACTCAAACTGGTGTATCACTCACACTGGTGTATCATTCACACTGGTTTATCACTCACACTAGTCAATCATTCATACTGCATTCATACTGATGTATCAATCACTCTTGTACCACTCACTTTGTTGTAGCAATCACATTGTTGTAGCAATCACATTGTTGTAGCACTCACATTGTTGTACCACTCACATTTATGTACCACTCACACTGATATATCACTCACACTGGTGTATCCCTCACATTATTGTGTCACTCATACTAATGTATCACTCACACTAGTTTATCACTCAAACTGATAGATCACTTATATGTTCTGGTGTATCCCTCACATTGATGTATCACTCACACTAGTTTATCACTCAAACTGATGTATCACTCACATGCTCTGGTGTATCCCTCACATTGATGTATCACTCACACTAGTGTATCACTCAAACTGATATATCACTCACATGCTCTGGTGTATCCCTCACATTGATGTATCACTCACACTAGTGTATCACTCAAACTGATATATCACTCACATTGATGTGTCCCTCACACTAGTTTATCACTCAAACTTATATTTCACTCACATGTTCTGTTCCCGCGCGAGCTCTTTACTGCTTGTTTCATTCATGTTTCAACTCACACTGGAGGTACAACACACATTGCATTCGTCACACATTCCGCCTTATCTCACGGACATTAATGTATTTATGCTTGAAAGCTGGTTGTACTGCAGTCAGAGGTGTTATTTAAGTGACATCTTTATGATGTAGAGGAGATTCCATTAAGTTAGATCACTTTGGAATGTTACTGTTGCTATTATTATTACTAGTATACAACCAGTTTAAAAATCAACGGCTTAATTTCTGATCTCATTAGCATTTGTCGAACAATGATTGCGAATGGTAATTCTCTTTTAATAACCCTCAAAATCTGAAAGGCGCGTTTCAATCAAAGACTCTATAGTAGATCAAATATTAACTACAATGGTTGTGTGAAATTGTTCCTCAACAGAAGAGTTCATTATAAACAACTTTTTATAAATACCTTTTCATTTATTTGGGGCTTACCCTGGGAATTTTAGATAAAAAATTATTCCTACCCCCTTATTGGTTAGGGGCTAACTGCCTGAAAAATTTCAGCTTCCTAGATCATCTGAGCTTCGAGAATTTTTCTACTTTGATTTATTATAAACATCCCATTTTGGGAGACCAATGTAAATTTTCTGTCTCCAAGTATTTTCGCATCTTTTTGAGTTAGGGATTATCTGCCTGAAAATTTTCAACTTCCTAGTCCTACTGCACTTCGAGACTTTCTTTGGCTGGACACAGAAACTGGTTGTTATTTTAATGAAGATAAGCATTTATTATTGTAGCAAACACACACATGGTAGTACTGTAGTTACACAGTCAATGAATGGTTGTCTTTTATTAATTAATTAATAAAATACTTCTGATATTCTAGAAAACAATCAGTGTTTATTTTGGTTTTTCAAAGTAATTTGACTGTTGAGAGTAAGGTGGAAATATCAAGCGACCTTTCTTGGTGTTGATCAAATAACCCGTAAGAAGTTGTCAAAATAAACGTTTATTCAAACATTTAAATTATAAAGTTAAATATAGCTACCAGATCACATGCTGCAGTCACCTTAATTCTTTTTTTTAAATAGGCCCTAGTGTTTAAAAAAATTCAACAGTCCCTGTATTAGCAGCTTACATTAATATACAAATAAATTAACAAGTTTTGGAAATTGATATTTTTTTTAAACTGTTAAATACTATTCTAAATATTTATGAAATCACAATGGTTATAAAACCTTTATTTTGACAATCATAAAATCAAAAACATTGATATTATAACTGTTATAAGGCTGAAATTTTCATTCCAAATTTCATTTTTTTTAATAACCTATCCGAATTTTTGAACTATGTAATCGCAATGGAGATGATAAAAGTTTTAGCTAATTTTGGGTATAGTATTTAAAAAAATACTATGCTTACCTTCACCATGAACTTGACTCAAACCAAAATTATGATTTCATGACTTATATAGATACCCTGGGGGAAGAAATTAATACATGGTATTTTAAGTTTAAATGTACTAGCATTTATTTAAACCTCAAAACATATGTCTACAGCATGTGGCCTGGGAGCCATATTATATTTAAAACTATATAGGAAACTTTGGTCACCCCTTCGACCTGTCTATCAAGATACACTCAGAAATGTCTTAGATAAAAGTCGTACTTTAGACGGGAAATAGATAGTACAGAGTTTTATCAATAGACGTGACCCGCCTTAGTGAGTGGTCTGGGACAAACTTAGTCTGGAATTATACAGGAGGACAGAGTGGGGTCATTAGAGATCGTGACTGACCTTACTGAACAGTGTGGGACAAACTTAGTCTGGAATTATACAGGAGGACAGAGTGGGGTCATTAGAGACCGTGACT
>CABFVX010007376.1:8496-26841 GCA_902151425.1 Timema shepardi
CCCCCTTTTTCAAAGTCACCACCGCCAAACGCTGAAGCATGCCGGTCATTTTATAATTAGACAATTTCACATCTGTCTTGTCGTCGGCCCGTTCCAATCGCTCGATTGTTGTCCACCAATTACCTGGTCAGACCAATCGCGCGGCTCTCGAAGAGAGTTCGGCAAAAGTGGACCAGGTTCGGGAAAGTAGTTTCGGAAACACGGACAGACGAGCATCGCGCCGAGGGACCGCTAATGGAACTGGGGCCCTTTCGCGGTCACTGGGCCGACCGTAACTTTTTGGTCATTAACAAAACACAACATTCAGGGATGATCCCAAATTGAACTATGAAGTGATTTATTTGAGGGAGCAGACTATATAGACACTATAGAACCCACACACAGGTGGGCAAGCGGATTGAACGTCAGGCTCATCTTTTATGATTTGCCAGTCACGGAAAGTTTGTTGTTCAAATCTCGGCTGGGTATACTGAGGGTAGTTTTTCCTCCATATTTCTACTCAATGACCACCTCTGTGGTCTAGTGGTCAGAGTTCCTAGCTACAGATCCAGAGGTCCCGGGTTCAATTCCCGGTGCTTTCAGATTTTTCTGTTAACCAGTTGGACTGTAGCGGGGTCAAATCAGCCTAGTGAGAACAAGTGAGTAGCTACTTGAACATAAAAGTAGTGGCTTCGGTCTATAAAACTGAGGTTAAAAGCCTGAGTGTTTTGTTGTACTGACCACATGACACCCTCTATCCATATAGGTTGGCGCTATATTCACCAACAAATGGCGACCTTTCGATCGGTATTGCTCGATGGCGGGCTGATTCCATGTAGTTTTTTTTATGGTCGCTCACTTTACATCCACACAAATATGGGTACATTTCATCTTGCTTCTAGCCTCCTCAAGTATACCTAATTACTGTAATAAAATGATGGAAGCCGGGATGGGCTATATACTAATAAGACTCGCTGCTAAATAAAAACAAGCGAAGGTTCTGGCGCGTGGTGTACTCACATACTGTATCAGTCTAACTCTCTTAATACACATGTACTACTACGTTAGTGTGTTAGGGATGAGCGAGGTTAAATTTAGGGGAAGTGTACCCACATTTACATGGGTAGATAGTGGAAAACCATTAAGAGAAAACCGCCCTCAGTAGGGCTCCGCTCGTCCGTGATTTGAACCCCAGTTGCCCCGTCATCAGCATGCCAGTCTAACACGAGAGGGACGCCATAGACCATTCAACCACCGAAGTGGCTACCAACAACTTAGCGAGTTTATTATCGCGTCCACCTATCGAGGCTACGTTTACCAGGGTTGAATGCCAGCGTAGCTGAGAAATAAATCATGGGTGGAATTGTGGCCTTGAATTTAACTGTGATTAATTGACGGCCAGGTAGGGGAGAGTGGGGGAGGGGGGGAGTGTTGTGTCTGTTTTAGGATTAGGTTTAGTTTCTTAGTCATGTGGTCTAGTGATCATTCGGTCAGAAAGTGCGCGACAAATACCCCAAGCAGCAGACAGAGACTTTATTTATAGCCCAATTTTCATACCAAGATATTTTTAGAAAATAGTAACTTTTTTCGATCGACATTGATAACATTTTAATAATTGATGTATGAATAGGTGAAAGTAAACCTAGTAACTGTTCTAGATGTCAGATAAGGCTCTTCCTATGAAGATTGGACTCTAGCAACTGAGATGATTTTACTGTCGGATAAAGACAAGACAGTCTGTGGTGCATGCACTTGACATTCTCCTCCTCCTCCTCCCCCCTCACCCCCCGTCCCCCTTTCGTCACTCCTGAGCTGTGTTTATCAGCCGTCCAGACAATCCCTCCTCCTGTGCCGCCTTTAGAAAGTAGTCAACGGCTGTTATGATCCACGCGTTACGTAACCTCAGGGAGTTGGAGAGTATCGTACGAACAAGAAGTCAGTGTAGGTAACAAGTACCTCCTCCTCGGCGTCACGCCCCAGGGCACCTCCATCGACCGGTAGAACACCTCTCATTACTCCCACGGCGATTAGTAGCGCTCTCTGTCAGGTGGTCGAGGCAGAGGGTACCACCACCAACTGGAGCCGGAGATAAGTCAGGATAATGATAGTGCTGCTCTGAATTAATCTCTCTCCGCCCGCCTTCCCTCCACACACACAATCTTTGTGGAGGGGAGGGTTCCTCTGGGAGATTTGTTACCGTCTTCCTGTGACGTTTGAGGGGAGGAACAGGCTTCACGCTGGTTCACACGCTATTATCACAGGGAGGGCCGTTTCATCAGCAGTGGGACATTTTCAATGTTTATTGGCTTGGATTGTTAGTTACAATAAAATTGGGATATTTTTTTTAACACTACATCTTACCACCCGTTCGGGTTATACGCGTATGCACCAATTACGATGGTGGTGTTTAGGGATAAGGAAGACTACATTTAGAGAATGTGCACCTACATTTGGGTGAAAATCGTTTTAGAGAAACCTACCTTCAGTACACCCGACCGAGATTCGAACCTCGATCTCACCATAATCGACAGTCTGGTCTACTGAGAGAGTAGCACCTTAGACCATACAGCCACCAAAGCGGATATGAAGATAATTGACTCCGCACACTTGTTTGGGTTACTGTTTAACAAAAAGGGTTTTTAAACGCAAACAAAGGGTTCAAAATCAATGATAGTATCGAGAATTGGGTGTTTTAATAAACTAATTTGTCTTTGTGACATCATCTGACTTTAAAGATTGGGATGTCATTTTGTAAACAGTGCGATATTTTACTAATTACTTTTATAGGTATACCAAATATGTTTCAAATTACTTGATATTAAAGTTAAATGTTGGAATGAAGCTCATCTACTGAAGAGTTCCACTTGCTTGAAGGGAAACTTCCTCACGTTTTTCTATTTCTCAAGACAATATTAGTTCTTGTTGTTTCCAAACCACTAAAACAATCCTCCGTTATATTAGAATGTTCTGTTGTGGCCCTGTTTAAACGTGACGTTATTTGTTTGACAAAGGTTAGATCTGTGATTCTAACCATTTACTTTAATATTGAAACTGTGACATTTCGAATGAAACGTCCTTGAAAATTAGATTATTTCACCTTTTCATAGTACCTTTCAAATCCATGTAGGTGAAAACCATATTTTGAAGCAAACAATTTCTTAACTAACTTTGGGATTTCTGGCCACCTTAATAAATATTTTTAAAAGGAAGGTCGTGTTGATTCTGAGGGCTGTTCCCAAACTAATGAGAATCAGTTTCTCGTCATATCTCGCGAGATTACAAAACTAGATTATATTTTGAAGATAAAGCTCGCACCGGTCGTCAAACGGTCTTAAAGCCTCACTCTCGAGATAAACTGGGCTACCGGTGACTGAGAGGTCAGAGCTTTAATCTCGGTGGGGTATGTTTCATTTTTCACATTTTATTTATCACTGTGTTGCACACAACTCCTCCCCAAGACAATACGAGTGCATTTTCTCTTAAACGACCCTCTTCCCCTTATCTCTAGTCCCTAGGTTGAGTAGAAAATACAAGACATATTGTGAATGTGGGGTATGCCAGGCCTCCGCCGTGGTTCGTATTCCACGTTAAACTGTAGGTCCTCCATTTCATCTCATAATCACCCTACCATTACACATTAGCGTAAGTGCGTATAGCCTGAACGGGTAGTAAGACGCGGTGCTAATAATAATAATAATAATAATAATAATAATAATTCGATAATATATTTGGTGTATTGAACTATTTACTAAATTATACAATAATTACAAAGTTCAACCTTTATCACGTTTGTCTGTCTCCCTAGTTTTGTATCGTGGATTGTACAGTGTACAGTTTGGGTCTTCAAACATACACCCCCCTAAATTTATCTTAGATTACTGCACCTCATTTCTTAAACCTGTCGATGTAAGTAACTTACTGTGCCCTTAAGATGGGTTGGAAAGGAACGTGAATCAAGGTCAGTTTTTTTTTTGTAGTTATAAAAAAATGTTCTTGAATAACTCTCAAGAGCATCTCGTAGTTTGACCAAGACTTTTTTCTCTTCATTAAAATTCATATTCAAATTCCTCTATACCCACGATAGATATTCAAGAACTGTTGTTAGATTGAAAACTAAAATAAACGCATACACTGTAGCACTATTTTATTTATCATATCCCAAGTTTTTGTCACAGTAAAAAAATAATAAAAAATGGACCTTAGCTTGCTTTCCCTCCCCCCACTTGCCATGCATACACAATTATTTAGAGGCAAGTTTATTTAGCGCTATCGTAGGTGACCTGGCGGTCTTGGGGTAAGGTGTCAGACTTCTATGCTGGCGGCCGGGGTTCAATCCTCGGTCCCGGCACAGATTTATCTGATTACCAAACCCTTCCTTCACCTCTGACAAGACATCTTGTGAATGTGGGGAATGCCAGGCCTCCACCGTGGTTCGGATCCCACGTTAAACTGTAGGTCCTCCATTTCATCTCACAATCACCCTACCATTACACATTAGCGTAAGTGCGTATAACCCGAACGGGTAGTAAGACGCGGTAATAATAATAATAATAATAATAATAATAATAATAATAATAATATTTAGCGCTATCATGCTCCACACACAATTTTAATGTTCTTTATCAAACAAAAATAATTAGTTACAGAGGAAAAGTATAATTTAATTACTCCACACCATCTTTCATAGCTCAGTAGACGCGGAAGTTTAGTTGTATACATTCTAAACGACAAGATGAGTATGTAGCGTCCAATAACGAGAGTATGTCACGAGCTATTCTATCCCAAATTGCTTCGTCACAGAGATCAAGGAGTACGGCAATTGAATTCACCATGCTTTCACCTGATCGACGTGCGGACACATAGGGGGGAGGGTCCTAACATCAGATGCTATCCACCTCTTGGATTCCTCAACTAAAATAAGGTTGTGTCACGTCTTCAAGAACATGACTAATACAAATCTATAATCTCTAGAAGGCTCCATAGCTGACCCTTGAGGATCTGTTGAGGATGATTACCTACACTGAGGGATCTATCCTCAAACTGTTGGTACTTCTTATGAGAAAGACAGTTCCTAGGATTTAAAACCACTAAAACAATCCTTAAGAGCTTGCCTCACGCCCGATAAACCGTGAATTTAGATACAAGTTCATAAGGAACAGAATTTTGCTTATTTGCCTTTTCTTTTCCTTGACCGTAAAACATAGGCAGTTGAGATATATATATATATATTATATATATATATGCGTTTCATGTTATTTCGAGTATATTATATTAATTTTATAATACCTATGATTGCTTTTTCCATTGGTTTTGACAATTTTATGAATAAGCACCTTATTTTGGATTTGGCCTCTTTTTTTTCATTCAGTATGGATTCTCTGCCGAAAGAGAGTCCTGTTTCTTAGAAATTGTAATTTGCGGCATATTTGTTTGGAGTAGGTTTTACAATAGAATATCTTCCGATGAGCTTTAATTGGGTGAAGGACAATGGAAGCAGTGGCAGACATCTTGGTAGGTAACAGAATGCCGTTGCAGGAGAAAATAACAAACCTCTTCGGAAACCGGCATACTTTAAATTTTGTTCCTTGACATAATGTGAAGCAGAATTCAAATTATAGAAAACAAAATTTATACCCGTTTCACTAGTTAAAATGTAGAGAAGTAGGTCTATCTAGTGATTAAACAGCATGTGACCCACTTTTGTGGTCGAATTGGCAAAGGCGTCATTATCGCAGTAGACTGGACTGACGATGACAAAGAGATCAAGATTTGTATCTCTGCCCGGTATTCTTAAGGATCTTTTTTACTAAATGGTTTTTTGCTCTCCCTCCACGCAAGTGCATGTACACCTAAATTCCACCTCCCTAGCTCCTAACATATTAGCTAACTAGTACAACATTTGCATATAGCTCGAACGAGCAAAAGACGTGGTTCTAAAATTAAACAGTAATGTGAATTGGCTGTCGGTAATAAAATAGTAGGTAGTAAAATTAATTTCACATTCCCTATTGTATGCTTTTTTCCCCTTAAGTGCCTATTCTGGTGCCTAAATCCCATATTTGCCTGCTTGTCAGCCTATCTTGAACATTTTTGATGCCTAAGAATCCGCTCCCAAGATACTATTCGAACCAGAAAACCCATCCAAGTGCGCTGTTATCCATTTTCCTCTCCAGAGCAGCGAGATTTGGATCACTTTAATAGATTTTTCATTTCAAATTGTTTATTTCAAATTTTTGTTTAATGTTTTAGAACCCAGTATGGTCTCAATTTGACAGTTTTCTCGAGTAGACCACAGGAAACCGCATCACAATGTGACGTATGGTTTGATCTGTATTAGTTTCTAAGCTACTCTCTAATTTTCACAGGAAGCTAATTATTTGAAATATGGGAACTCACATTATTACATTGCCGGAAAAATAATATTACAATTGTATTTACATCATTAGTCCATTTAATTAACTATGTAATGGTAAATTATACAAAAATCCTTAAAGAAGACGTTTTATTGGAAGCTTTTAACTTTTTAGACGAACTTTATGACTAATAAATCAAATTAGACATATTTCTAGAATACCAAGTGTTAGTGTTTTGGGGATAGATAGTGGGCCTCCTATAAAAAATCAGTGTTTACGTGTTATCCGCGGAGTGATACAGGCTCTAAATATCTTCAAACGTGTGTGTTTTCACCATAATAGAAACTACATTATTTGTTTGCGGAAGGCTTGATCTAAGTTTTTATTATTTACCTAATTCTAATAAGTTAGACATTTTGGGAAAAGCGATGTTGAAAATGTTCTTATAGTAACTTTCCACATATTTTTATATCACAATAATTTTTTTTAAATAATGTTTTTATTTTAAAATCCGTAATAACATTTTGGTACCTTACGAGTCTATTTTGGCGCAAGCCATATTTTAAAATAACGAATCACGTCATAAATAACGCATCTCAGCGCTACGGTAGACGGACCTCTTAGGGCGGGATGGAAGAAAACGCGAGTTAAGTTCGGGTTTTTTCAGTTTCTAGGAGTTTAAAAGTTTTCTTTTCTTCTAAATAATGTCTTCAACAGATACGTTTAGTTTAATGTTCTTCACATGATAACATCAACAGTTACCCGCATCGGTGGTGTAGTTAGCTAACGTGCTTGCTTCATGTTGAGCTAGACTGCACATGACGGGGAGATAGAGGTTCAAATCTCGGTCAAGTGAACTTGGGGTGGTTTTTTACAAAATGGTTTTCCACTCTCCCTCCACGCAAACGTGGTCTATCTTCCTCTAAATTCAACCTTCCCAATCCCAAACCCATTAGCGTCATTCGTACTTATAGCCTGAACGGGTAGTAAGACAAGGTGCTAAATAAAGAACATCAACAATTCATGAATATAGTGAGACTTAAACAGGACTTTTTCTCTTTTTTTAAATTTTTTATCAAGAATCCCCCTATGTTCTTGACAGATATTCAACAACTGTTGATATCACCGTGCGAAGAAAATGAAACTAAACGAAACTACTGCATCAATATTAAAACCAGGTAAAGGTGTTTGTCAACAAAACCTCAAAATAAACCAAACGTACCTCAACTGTCCCCCCTAAATGACCACCCATGCTCTGTGAGCACTGAGCGGTTTCCTTGCACCTATTCACGCCTATCAACTTCCGTCCGCCTCGCCGCGCCGGACCACACACACGTGTTGAGTGAGAAGAAGCCAACAGGGATTCAATCTGGTCCGAGATTGGGGACCCGAGATACTGGAGTGAATAAACGTCGTGACCGCTGGAGGGGGGAACTGGCAGAGTCCCAGGGTCTGGTTTACACACACTTCCCCGGATCATCACAACGATCCTCCTAGTTACAAGTTGTTGTGTCAAATAAGCACACCGGCTTCGATTACCACTATGGCCTGGAAAATTAATAGTTAATATATATATATTTAATATTTACCACCGCGTCTTACTACCCGTTCGGGTTATACGCTTAATTACTCTAACGGATTAGGATTTAGGAAGGTTGAATTAGAGGAAGTGAACCCGCATTTGCGTGGAGAGAGAGAGAGTGGAAACCCATTTAGGAAAAACCACCCTCAGTTCACCCGACCGAGATTTGAACCTCGATCTCCCCGTCCTCGGCAGTCGAGCTCAACACGACAAGCGCGTTATTAGCCAACTACGCCACCGAGGCGGGTAATTAATAGTTAAAATGTAATGATGGATAGTTACTGGTCGGTTTTTTTGTTGTGTGTTTTAGCACCTCGTCTTACTACCCGTTCTGGTTGTACGTATAAGTACTAATTGCGCTAATGGGTTAGGATATGGGAAGATTTAATTTAGAAGAAGAGAGCCCTCATTTGTGTGGAGGGAGAGTGGAAAACAATTTAGGATAAGCTACCCTCATTTTACTCAAATGTGATTTTAACCTCAAACTCCCTGTCATCGGCAGTCTAATTTTTTTTCCCCCCAGAGTGACGCCTTAGACCGTTCGACCACCTAAGCAACTAATGATGATAATTATTCTGATATCTATTGAATAAGGGCCGAAACAAATAAAAGGAAGCGAACACAGCTTACATTACACTGCTGCCACTGGACAGAGAGGAACACAGTTCACACTTTACACTGCTGCCACTGGACATAGAAGAACACAGTTCACACTTTACACTGCTGCCACCGGACATAGAAGAACACAGTTTACACGATACACTGCTACCACTGGACATAGAACAACACAGTTTACATTACACTGCTGCCACCAGACAGAGAGGAACACAGTTCACACTTTACACTGCTGCCACTGGACAGAGAAGAACACAGTTCACACTTTACACTGCTGCCACTGGATATAGAAGAACACAGTTCACACTTTACACTGCTGCCACCGGACATAGAAGAACACAGTTCACACTTTACACTGCTGCCACTGGACAGAGAGGAACACAGTTCACACTTTACACTGCTGCCACTGGACATAGAAGAACACAGTTCACACTTTAACACTGCTGCCACCGGACATAGAAGAACACAGTTCACACGATACACTGCTACCACTGGACATAGAGGATCACAGTTCACACGATACACTGCTACTACTGTACATAGAGGAACACAGTTCACACGATAAACTGCTGCCACTGGACAGAGAGGAACACAGTTCACACGATACACTGCTACCACTGGACATAGAAGTACACAGTTAACATTACACTGCTGCCACCGGACATAGAGGAACACAGTTCACACGATACACTGCTGCCACCGGACATAGAAGAACACAGTTCACACGATACACTGCTACCATTGGACATAGAAGAACACAGTTCACACGATACACTGCTGCCACTGGACAGAGAGGAACACAGTTCACACTTTACACTGCTGCCACCGGACATAGAAGAACACAGTTCACACTTTACACTGCTGCCACCGGACATAGAAGAACACAGTTCACACTTTACACTGCTGCCACCGGACATAGAAGAACACAGTTCACACTTTACACTGCTGCCACCGGACATAGAAGAACACAGTTCACACTTTACACTGCTGCCACCGGACATAGAAGAACACAGTTCACACTTTACACTGCTGCCACCGGACATAGAAGAACACAGTTCACACTTTACACTGCTGCCACCGGACATAGAAGAACACAGTTCACACTTTACACTGCTGCCACCGGACATAGAAGAACACAGTTCACACTTTACACTGCTGCCACCGGACATAGAAGAACACAGTTCACACTTTACACTGCTGCCACCGGACATAGAAGAACACAGTTCACACTTTACACTGCTGCCACCGGACATAGAAGAACACAGTTCACACTTTACACTGCTGCCACCGGACATAGAAGAACACAGTTCACACTTTACACTGCTGCCACCGGACATAGAAGAACACAGTTCACACTTTACACTGCTGCCACCGGACATAGAAGAACACAGTTCACACTTTACACTGCTGCCACCGGACATAGAAGAACACAGTTCACACTTTACACTGCTGCCACCGGACATAGAAGAACACAGTTCACACTTTACACTGCTGCCACCGGACATAGAAGAACACAGTTCACACTTTACACTGCTGCCACCGGACATAGAAGAACACAGTTCACACTTTACACTGCTGCCACCGGACATAGAAGAACACAGTTCACACTTTACACTGCTGCCACCGGACATAGAAGAACACAGTTCACACTTTACACTGCTGCCACCGGACATAGAAGAACACAGTTCACACTTTACACTGCTGCCACCGGACATAGAAGAACACAGTTCACACTTTACACTGCTGCCACCGGACATAGAAGAACACAGTTCACACTTTACACTGCTGCCACCGGACATAGAAGAACACAGTTCACACTTTACACTGCTGCCACCGGACATAGAAGAACACAGTTCACACTTTACACTGCTGCCACCGGACATAGAAGAACACAGTTCACACTTTACACTGCTGCCACCGGACATAGAAGAACACAGTTCACACTTTACACTGCTGCCACCGGACATAGAAGAACACAGTTCACACTTTACACTGCTGCCACCGGACATAGAAGAACACAGTTCACACTTTACACTGCTGCCACCGGACATAGAAGAACACAGTTCACACTTTACACTGCTGCCACCGGACATAGAAGAACACAGTTCACACTTTACACTGCTGCCACCGGACATAGAAGAACACAGTTCACACTTTACACTGCTGCCACCGGACATAGAAGAACACAGTTCACACTTTACACTGCTGCCACCGGACATAGAAGAACACAGTTCACACTTTACACTGCTGCCACCGGACATAGAAGAACACAGTTCACACTTTACACTGCTGCCACCGGACATAGAAGAACACAGTTCACACTTTACACTGCTGCCACCGGACATAGAAGAACACAGTTCACACTTTACACTGCTGCCACCGGACATAGAAGAACACAGTTCACACTTTACACTGCTGCCACCGGACATAGAAGAACACAGTTCACACTTTACACTGCTGCCACCGGACATAGAAGAACACAGTTCACACTTTACACTGCTGCCACCGGACATAGAAGAACACAGTTCACACTTTACACTGCTGCCACCGGACAGAGAGGAACACAGTTCACACTTTACACTGCTGCCACCGGACAGAGAGGAACACAGTTCACACTTTACACTGCTGCCACAGGACATACAGGAACACAGTTCACACTTTACACTGCTGCCACCGGACATAGAAGAACACAGTTAACACTTTACACTGCTGCCACTGGGTGAAGAGAAACACAAGTCAATTTTTACACTGCTGCCACAGGACATAGAGGAACACAGTTCACACTTTACACTGCTGCCACCGGACAGAGAGGAACACAGTTCACACTTTACACTGCTGCCACCGGACATAGAATAACACAGTTCACACTTTGTGCTGATTCCTCTGGAAAAAAAAAGGGCGATGGCTGCCTTTTGAAGATAATCTCTAATTACCGCCCAATCCCCCGACCTAGGTTTCATTCTATTGGAACTCATCAGGAGGGAGAGTGAAACGCAACTTCCTAGGAGTGGGTAACCAAATACAACAAGTGGAGGGAAAGGAAATTCGTAAATACGGACAGGATACAGAAAAAGCGGATGTAAAAGGAACGATTGACACGAAGAACAAAGACAAGAAATGAACGAATGGGAGGTGAATGTATAAAAACCTTAAAGAGCAACATTACTGTATAATATTATTTGTGTATATTTTAAAATAACAATAGACTGGTGCGCAGATGACGTCACATGTTGTGGTGACAGAGATAAATGTTTTGGAAGATACTCTTACTTTTATTAAACGATATAATCGGAAGTCATTACGTCATATTAAACTCAACACCTTTCACCCAGCCCGATGGTCGTTGATAAATGAATAGGGTTCAGTCGCAACCGGACTGGTATGTAAGGGTTGAAATACTGTTCCGAATGAAATATGGACCTAGAATGTGGACTACTCTTTCAACGAGATTGTAATCTTGATGGGCATCTTGTGATTTCTTTGATTTAACACTGCTCCAAGCTTCTGGTCCTCTCAGGATGTTCGTTATGTTATTTTATGATCTGATGATAGGAACTGAATCTATAACTTTTAGCGGCGTTCTTTTGTTATTTGTGGTTTTATCGTCCCTTTATGAACACCTCTGTAGCATAATAGCTGTAGTTCCTGGCTACAGATACAGAGGTCCCAGGTTCGATTCCAAGCGATTTCAGATTTTTCTGTGAAGCATTGGGTCTGTAACGTGGTCAAAATCGACTCGTAAATATAAATTAGGAGCTTCTTGAATAAATAATTAGCCGTTCTGATATATAAAACTGAGATTAATGGCCAGAGAGTTTGCTATTCTGACCACATGGCACTATATTCACCAACATAAGGCGGCAACTTGGTTGGTATTACTGGTTTTCGGGCTAACGCCTCGTACATTAAAAAAAAATTAAACTTTGAACCAATACTTAAGGATGTGATATCGAAAGAAAAATATCGATTGTCTCATTTATAGTATCGAGAAAAAATGTTAGAAAACGGTTGATATCTTTACTTAAGGAATAATCTAAAAATTCTATCCGAATATTGTGTTTTTTGGTGTTTTCATATGAATGAAAATGTTGATGGTTTTTTCTCTACATCCTCAGAATTTTTCTGCTTATCTAGTAAAAGTAAAAAAACAATGTAATGTATCCTATAACGTAACCTTTATTAAATCACTAAAAATAATAATAGAATAATCACAGCCCCTACAATGATATAGGGCTTGGTTATGTGTCTGACTCATTTCCGAACAAAGTAATAGGAATTTAATAAGGCTTTCAGTGTGTGGGCTTAAAAGTATTACATTACTAAGACAACTACATCAACTATAAACATACAACTGTTTCTTTTAATACCAATCTGATGCCGGGGGGCGAGTACTTGTGTCAGAAAGTATCGAAACAAAAATATCGTTATCGATACTTTGTCCCTATTCCTTCGGCAGTGCCAGATATTTCTGATTTTCTCCCTTGATCAAAGAAAGGCAATTTTGAAACCACAGCACAGATGGACACGCCAACATAGGCTTCAGTCCCGCAACGTCTAACCGTGACGGGGAAGATTGGGGTTCAAATCCCGGATGTAAATATTGATATATTGGTTTCCCTCCCATAATACTTTCACCCTCGTGTACGTTTCCTCTATAATTTACCTTCCTCATCCCTTTCTCGTTTGTTTGTCTAGTTACGCGGATAGCCCGGACGGGTAGTAAGACGCTACATACACATCTGGTAATCAGTATAATTTGAGAGATAGTGAAATTCAGAATGGTGATGGACTTTCTAAAAACAAGAACTTGCTTTCCAATGGACCAAAGAATATTTTATCAACCGCCTTTTTTTTATGTGTAATAAAACCTGCGATGGCTGCAGACACTTAAGAAAAATGTTTTATGTATTCAGTATGCGGTATTTCTCACTCTAGAAATATCTGTATAATCATCACTTTAAGGACACCGGTTATAACCATTATCATCCTCAACAACATAAATGTAGCCATTTCCTTTACACAAACAAAAAAAACAAAACACCTTACAGACGTTACCTGTGTAGTTTGCCCAAATTATTGTCCGCTGATTTAGAATGTAAACATCACTTCACGAACGCTTGTATTTACATAAGGAGGGGAGGAGGCGATACTTTCTCCTCTCGTCCTGATGACTGGATAGAGGAGCGGGGATGATGATTACCTCTGATCCCGGCTATCTTCATAACCGCGGGGGAATCTGGGTGCTCGGTCCGTGACCGAGTGTGTCCCCCCCCCCTCCCGCCTCTTCTACCCAGCACACGCTGTCATTAAGTCTGGTACCTCCTCCGCTCCACATGCTCTCCTGAGACCTCCGGGCCATACGCTGCGACACTACTTGCATATATTTAACGTTGCAACTCCCGAGACGGTCTCTTTCTTCTTCCACATTATGTAATGTTTCGTAATAAAATATTAAATAACATTTCTAATAATTTTATTTCTTTACTCAAAAGAATGGCTTTCCTTGATTATTTTTTTATGAATGGGTATTTGGCGCACCTTTTATAAAATACAAACAAATGGTTTGTGTTCAACATTAATAACATTAATATTACTTAGGTATTGATTTATAAAATATATCAAAAGTGCTTGAAAGGTGTCTTATGTTTCTTCACAAAGTACCAGGAGTTATCAGGGCTCCTTGTAAAGAAATAGAAGGTTTCTTACATTTCTTCACAAAGTACCAGGAGTTATCAGGGTTCCAAGTAAAGAAAGAGAAGGTGTCTTATGTTTCTTCACAAAGTACCAGGAGTTATCAGGGCTCCTTGTAAAGTGAGAGAAGGTTTCTTACATTTCTTCACAAAGTACCAGGAGCTATCAGGGTTCCAAGTAAAGAAAGAGAAGGTGTCTTATGTTTCTTCACAAAGTACCAGGAGTTATCAGGACTCCTTGTAAAGTGAGAGAAGGTGTCTTATGTTTCTTCACAAAGTACCAGGAGTTATCAGGGTTCCAAGTAAAGAAAGAGAAGGTGTCTTATGTTTCTTCACAAAGTACCAGGAGCTATCAGGTACCGTGCAAAGAGAGAGGTGCCCTATACAAAGGTCGGTGTTTTACGGAGTATTACCATCAAATCATCACGCTATGCTCACAGCGCTATCATGGCGAGGTCAAGGGGGTGAACCAGACGACCTCTTCCTGTGTTTGCGCCCAATAAAACAGCTGTTCGACAAAGAACCACCGGACCGAGAACGCAGCCGTCAGCTCTCCCATTGTATACGCTCACCGTAATATTCAAATTGGTCCGGTACGATTATAAAGTCGGGGTAGTAGTACACGGCCTTTAAGGCGGGAACTCTTCACTTTCTCTAGCACCTTCACGCAGAGGAAAGTGTTAAAATCGTTTCAGCACGCCATTATAATGGTTACTCACGACTTAATACTATCCAAACAAGAACTGGGGGGGATTTTAATTAGGTGCACAATAATCCCCTTTGGAGAGACAGAAGAAAATCAAGTTTGAGAAAAATAAAATATTTAATATATAGCACCGCGTCTTACTACCCGTTCGGTTTATACGTTTTAAGTACTAATTACTCTAATGGATTAGGAATTGGGAAGGTTGAATTAGAGGAAGTGAATCCGCATTTGCGTGGAAAGAGAGTGGAAAACCATTTAGGAACCACCCCCCCCCAGTTCACCCGACCGAGATTCGAACCTCGATCTCCCCGTCCTCAGCAGTCGGGCTCTACACGACAAGCGCGTTAACCAACTACGCCACCGAGGCGGGTGGAAAAATAAAAGCTATATACACCTAGTCGGGGACTGAACTCCAACTTCTTGGGTCAGAGTTGGACCCACAAGGGCCAAGTGGTCTTAAAATGGTAGCATTCCGTATTTTAAAAGGTATAAATGTAATCATTTATGATAATAAGCGGAGTTCATCTTTGTTTTGACACCTTTTTGATTTATACACATATTTACTATTATATTGAATGTGGGGAATGCCAGGCCTCCACCGTGGTTCGGATCCCACGTTAAACTGTAGGTCCTTCATTTCATCTCACAATCACCCTACCATTACACATTAGCGTAAGTGCGTATAACCTGATCGGGTAGTAAGACGCGGTGCTAATAATAATAATAATAATAATACTATTATATTAACGCACTAGGAATGAGGAAATGTACCTGCATTTACGTTGAGAGATAATAGGAACCTCCCCTCAGTATACTAAAGCCCCGATTTCCCTGTCACCTTCAAACCAGACTGTTTGTGCTTGAAATGTAGTCCTAGTGCTCACGGTACAGGAACAGGATTTGTCCCAGGTTGACCTAGCGCACCTGACTACCTTATCTGTCTGTCTGTCTGTCTGCTGACATGAGTCTGGGCTTGTCCAATCAAGTAGATCCCATTATTTGATAACATCGATCTGTCGTGTCGTTGTAATTGTGACGTCAACGCGTCCCAAGGTCCCGCCAAGACTTGCCAATCGAGAAAGGTTGACGGATATGACTGCGGAGGCTTAGATAGCTAGAGTAGCTATCTGCTAGAAAAACCTTTTGTAAAATACAAACATATATTTTTTTATGGTTAACTTTGATGACATTTTACTATATTATTATTATTATTATTATTATTATTATTATTATTATTATTATTATTATTATTATTTTGAAAGAAAGGAAACACTTGTACAGTTACTGATACAGCTTTAACGTTTTAGGTTACTGAAATAGCCTCCTACAAGTATCATACTCGTAAGTAGAAAAAGAGACGCCTGTACACGGTATTCGAACCCTGGACCCTTGGATTGACGTTCCAATGCTCCACAACTGAGATATCCAGGTTTAGTCCCGTGCTTAGGGTCATTATTCCGTGTTATTCGTGCTCATGTACAATTTCTAACTGCAGCACAAAGCATATTCTTCTGAGCATGGGACGAATCCTGGGCAACCTAGTGGTGCCTAAGGCCAAGGGTCCCGGGCTCGAGTCCCATGTATAGGTGTCATTTCTAAATTTATAATCATATTAACACTGTTATTGTCGGTGACCTGGTGGTCTAGGGGTAAGGTGTCAGAATTCTATGCTGGCGGCCGGGGTTCAATCCTCGGTCCCGGCACAGATTTATCTGATTACCAAACCCTTCCTTCACCTATGACAAGCCATCTTGTGTATGTGTGGAATGCCAGGCCTCCACCGTGGTTCGGATTCCACGTTAAACTGTAGATCCTCCATTTCATCTCACAATCACCCTACCATTACACATTAGCGTAAGTGCGTACAACCCGAACGGGTAGTAAGACGCTGTGATAATAATAAACACTGTTATTTTATAGGTATCGATATCTATCAAAAGTGGCAGCTGCAGATCACATGACTTGACGTATGAATACCAGATAAGGCCTTTCCTATGACAACGGGTCTGTAGGCGTCCTCACTTTCAAGCACCTGCATCGGCGGCAGCACGGTTTAAGGCATCATTCTGGCAAAATAACCTGCATTGCAGGAGACAAGGAGGTGTGGGCTCATATCTTGGTAGGGTGCATTGTGGTTGCTTCCCGCTTTCTTCCTCTGAATGATATCTTCTTAATCCCTTACCTATCGGTGTGAATAGTCTGATGGTTTGGTTGGATATTTGTTAAACTTTGACCTAACCGAGATCTGAACAGCCTCTCTCAAGGGCTGTCAAGATATGTGGTGAGAGGAATATCAGAGAGTGTTGAACCAGATAAGATCCTA
Organism: Timema shepardi; assembly: GCA_902151425.1. Classification (NCBI taxonomy): domain Eukaryota; kingdom Metazoa; phylum Arthropoda; class Insecta; order Phasmatodea; family Timematidae; genus Timema; species Timema shepardi. The sequence goes on from CABFVX010007376.1 coordinate 25,745, forward strand.
ACCGGACTGAGAGGAGAACATCAACTCTAGCGCCAACTCTGGTGGACACCACACGTGATTGGGAACACTCGGGGACATGTGATTGGGAACACTCGGGGAAATGTGATTGGGAACACTCGGGGAAATGTGATTTGGAACACTCGGGGAAATGTGATTTGGAACACTCGGGGAAATGTGATTTGGAACACTCGGGAAGACTTGATTGGGAAGACTTGGGGGAATGTGATTTGGAACACTCAGGGAAATGTGATTTGGAACACTCGGGGACATGTTATTTGGAACACTCGGGAACATGAGGCAATCCCTCAAACTGGACTGTTTGTTTGAACACTGGGAGATTGATTGACCCCCCGAGACCAGACTATAATAAGTTTATTTGGGTGTGAAACTCTTTTAAATTATTACGACCAAATATTATCAACAATATAATTTTCTAAATCGTGTATTATTACGAATTAAATATCCGGGTGAGTCCCGGCCAGACAGACGAGCAGTGTCGTGATGCGTGACTTGGTACCGGTACCATTGTACCCCGAGTCTCACGTGGGGGCTCCGTCGCCTCTTACTTCTTGCCCGGGCAAGAGGGCGCCACCCCTCCAACTTGGGAACTTCCCATTGCTCCAAGGTTGCACAAGATGTCAGCGGAGGATCTTCTATACTCTATAGGAATATTATACTACTTAGAGAGTTGAACAATCACACACACACACACACACACATATATATATATATATATATAATACTCTCATCCAGGGGCTGGGGATATATTTAGATGGACTCAGGAGGGTCCCACAGATGTCCCAAGGTGCTGCTCTGATAAGCGAGATGTTGGTAACCAGTGGTCCGTAGATCAATGTGACAATGTGAAGAACATAAAATATCTTGTAAACCTGATAAGTTTGACATTGTTTTATTTTAATTTATGCTTATAAATCTCATTTTTCTTTTAGGTATAGTTCTCGAAATGTGCCCATTACTTTAATGTACGATTAGAATCTTGGTGGGATCTGTAATGTCGGAAAGGGGGATTTTAAATTACTCTAGTATCCCGTAGGCATGTATATATATCTTTCATGCTAAATGGCAAATGAGGGGGG
>CABFVX010007377.1:0-27866 GCA_902151425.1 Timema shepardi
AGGCAAATGGAGTATGGGAAGGGAGTTGTGTAATTTAGCGTGTGTTCTGTTGTGAAGTATCTATATAGAGCCCTAGTACACTGTGAGAAATTAATATTACCCTCATCATTATTAAGTTAACTACGTGGTTTCTAATGAGCGCTCCAATAAGTGATCGGCCATTGATTGAGATTCTATCGATTATATATTGCACTCAAGCAATATATTGGCTCCATTAATTGAAACTTACTAAGCGTATAAATATGTATGGTTCTACAGTATTTTTTACCTTCTATATTATATTTGATTAGTATGGAATTGAAACTATTTCACTTTAAATAAAAAAATACCCAAATTTTAAAGTGGATTGTATTGAATAATAAACAATGAATGAATTTAGTAAAAGTATAAACTATTGGAAATACAAATTAATAAACATTAATAATATGAAAACTAGATTATTAAAAATGATACTTTTATTCTAATAAAATACATGTTTGCTTAAGGATGTTATTGCTACGTGCCAAAACGATCACAAATTACCGCAAACATTTAAACCAAACAACCATAAGGGCTTAGCATAATAAGTTTGGTCAGTGGGATGTTAATTTGTATGTAACTGGCTAGTTTTTATTAGTGTAGTTTGACCACCCCGCTGTCAAGATAGGTTTCGATATAATGGATAGCAAATTCGTAAAAGACGGTAGAAGGCAATACGTTCTTTTCTTTGTACTTTTATTATAAAATGAGTATGGACTATAAAATGATATTTACAAGTAGTATAAACACTATGACCAAATCTATCTTTCATTCAACAGTCTAATGAAACCTTTTCCTGGCCTTTTAAGCACTTTAGTTCATTAGGGAGTGGTAACCCAGAGCCCTTAATATGACCTTCACCAACAAAGATAACCCTGAAAGAAAGCCGAGTCGGTTCCTTTGTCTATCAAAAAGACTACATCACGACTAGCCTCTAAAAAGACTGTAATAAGAATCTAACATGATCAGTCTCTGACAAGACAATAGCAATGCTCGTTATTAAAAACTTCACACTTGTTACACTACACAAGCGCAATCCAGCTAAAGATTCATGGACTAAAAATATGTGACCACTTTTGGCACACTTATACCAAACAACACATATAGACACGCATCCAACTTAAACAATTTGAAAGCTTGACTCCACGTTTATTTTTTAAAATTATATCTCTGAGTGTAGATTTTGTGGAGAATGCGTTGTGTTTGTTTACGTAGCTAAATAAATAAAAACTATAATTATGTATATAAAATTTATTGTATATTGTAATAAATTTCTTCTAATATTTAAATAAATATAAGGCATATATCCAATCAACACGGCCACCAACAGGTATCGTCTACGAGACTAATTGGGGGGAGGCCGACGCTCCACTCTGACTCAACTCGTCCGCTCGTCAGTCTCGCTACAAGTCAACTCTCTCTACTACAAGTCAACTCTCTCTGACCCGCCAACCCCCCAAACGGTGCGGCCTCTCACTACTCCCGCGCCGTCTGGAGGTGACGTCATAATTCTCAATAAGTAGAACTAGCTTAGTGCCGATCTAACCAGCACAATAATTGTATTTGTGTTATAGTTTGATACCACATTATATTTATTTTATCACCTAACCCTCCTAATACCAGAACTCTTAGAGTCTATGAATACCAATTGGGTCACTGGTGACCCAAATACTATGTTTTTATTTATATTTATGAATTACTATCATTATAGAGTATTTTATTTTAAATGTTCATTAGTTTACTTAGTTTTAACATGAAAACTAATTAAAATAATCCATTTATAGTTAAATGAATGAAATACAATATTGTATAAGTACTAAAATAATACTTGAAAATATATAGAAACAGGATTCAGTTACTGACAAACAATCACCTCCACTTATACCGTGTCCATTAAAGAATTAATATAGAATAAATAGCACGTATTGATATATAAAAATGATTAAAAACAATTATAAAATATTATTAGACAAAATTTAATAAAAAATAAATTATTTGTAAAGATATGAGTGTTTATAATGCATGGCTTGGCTTATTATATTGATATTTTAAAACAACAGTAAATGTATTTTTGTACAAATATCCATTATTTATTTTAGTGAGGTTTAGTGAACTATTTGAATTAAATTATTATTTGAGCACACGAAAATCTCCATTAGGGGGGGGGGGTGGTAAGGCCTAACAATTTTGCCAGAAACGTTATTTGCACATAACTTCCAAGGTCGATGTGGGGCCGACAGCTTTACTTACCCTCCAAAAAAGATGTGTTACGGATTTTTAACACTCAAGAAAGGTCCGTCGAACCCAGCAGGTTTTAAATCCACTAACTTAGGTTTCTAAGACGGACACCTTACACAATGACAAATGAAGCCCAAATTTCTACTTGACAAAAGGGAATATTTTTACCATTATTAATATTCTATAGTGATTCAAATTATAAACCAAAATCTCACACATCAATGAAGTAAAACTCAGAATTCAACCACCAATAGGAATGTAAAAGGAAGTCGGGACATGGTTAATATCCAACGGTTTTGAATCAATCGGCTCAGCTCTGGTACTAGCAGATAGCTTAAGTTCATATTCATCATCACTATTCCATTTTATATAAAATATTTGTTTTATAAAAGACCTACATTTTTGTAATGATAATTAATTTAATATCTCAAATATTTTAGGCGATATTATAAAAATAAATCATTTACGCATCAGACCGGAGCCCTTAAATTCATTTTGCCGAAATATTGAGAAAAACACTTTTGTTTGGAATATTTATAAATGTTTATAAATGAGATTTAATCAAAATCGCTAGAGCCTATTTTGAGAAAATCGACAATTTATTTTTTGACCTTAATTTTAGGGTTATATATCCAAATCCAAAAACCCCTCTGTGAAACACTTTCAAAACAACTACCAAGTTTTAGCCCAACCAGTAAAATAAATTAGGCTCTAGTTGGAGTTAAAGACCGACATACGGAAAGTCAAAGAACCCTTTTTTGGATTCGGGGGTTCAAGAAACGTCAAGATTCATCAAAATTTTGAGTATTATCTCATTACAACTAACCTCACAAAATTGTATTAATATATTCACAAATATCTCCAAACTATTGGTTTTATAAAGCTATACTTTAAATAAAATGTATTATATTATATATATGGAAATTTCCACTTCCCTAAAAGTCACTTTCATAGAATGATATTATATGTTATATTTTACAATTTTAATCAACCTATAGATATGAATTATAATCAAAATTATTAGAGTATACTTTGAAAAAAATTGTTTTATTCTCTTTTCGCCATATATTAAGCTACATCACTCTTAATTTTAGGGTTAAATAGACAAGAAGAGAGACGGCATACCTAAATCAATATTTAGCTTTGGGGGAAAGTTATCACTAAACGTCGAAATTAATCAAAATCTTGAGTTTGGAGTTTGACGATAACAATAATTTCTCTACCGGTAAGAGAGCTAGAAAGTAAAAATTGTCCTCAACAATTTCATATTTTGTAATCTGTAAAGAATATGTAAAAAGTTAAGCATTTCTAATAGAACGCTGACGTATTCGACCCAGCGTCCTTGATACGAGTTCTGACCGAGATAAACTAACCGTCAACCATTAATATAATGCCTGATTGCCCTTGATTTCAATGCAGACGTTTATATTTCAATGCTAGATTTAAACATGTAAGTATATTTATTTTGAATGCCGGGAAGTTTCACCTTATTTACTGACGTTTATACTAGGTTTTATTTAAATTAAAAATATATAGAATTAAAGTAAGCAAGTTAATATTTAGGATTATTATATATACCCTGTGGTTCATTATGAAATAATGAATATGAATAGTGGAAGCTGACTAAAATTGTTTAGTTCATCTCTAACTCCTTAACTGCACAAGTGCTTAAAACATGTCTACTTTGTTTGCTGGTGTAATCGTAAGGTTTTTTTTTATGGCTTCTTGCTAGCCATCAATTCGTCCCCTTGGACAATTTCCCTTCTCAAAAATAAGTGAGCCAAGATCGCTTTTACTGTCACTTAAAAAATGTAAATTCATCATAACTTTATCATCAACTGTTTCAAGTCTTTGGCTAGGTCTGTTTAGTAAAAGTGCTCCATCTTTCTCTATCTTTGAACTATTCTTACTCCTTTAATTGCTTCCATAACTCTCCTATCTTTGAAAAATTTCTGTTATCTGCTCCTTATATCTCTCTTTTTTCCTTCCTTTCAGTCATTTTCCTGCATAATCCATTTAAAAAATAGTCTTTACAATCTTCACATTTTTCATCCTCATTACATGCACATACAATATCAGTCTTGCATCATGTATCTCATATACTCCCTATGACCCTAAACATTTCACGGATAATTTAATTCTTAATCTTGTTTCTCCTCGTGACAGCTAGCATGGTTCTCATAAACTTCATTCTTATCTTATCTACATTCATAGTCATTCTTACATTCAATTCACATTTTTCTGCTGCATATGTGACGATGAATACAAAGTATGCCCTATTCAACATTACCTTACACTTAAAGGGCATTACTCTTCTCGTTGGTAGGTATCTTAAACACCTATTGAACAAATCTCCCTAATATCCTCTTCACATTACAGACACTCTACTTCCACCTTTCACCTCTGTCACGCTCCAAATGTGTTTTATATTGTGCATTTCCTCAACCTTACTCCATCCCAAATTATTGATTTACTAAGCCTTATCCTCTTCCTTGTCATTATTCTCAATTCACACTTTGTCATGCTAAATTTCATTCCACACTTTTCTACTTCTTCATTCAATGATGGTTGTTATCCTGTATATCGTCTTCTTTCTCTCCCCATACCACCAAGTCATCAGCAAACATAATGGCTTTCACTATTTTCTCACGAGATTTCCTGCCACGTTGTTCGTGGCCATTTCCATTACCATTATAAACAGTATTGGTGAAAGCGCATTCCACTTTTCAGACATTTTTTTATTTGGAACAACTTCGTCCACCATCAGGCCCATACTCCCTCCTCAGACATCACCTGTTATCTTCATACATGCTTTTCACTCTCATTACAACTCATCTTTCTACTTCAACCTCCTCCATTAATTTCCAAACTTTATTTCTATCCCCACAATCATGCGGTTATTTACATCCATAAATACAATTACCAGGTCTCTCTAATATTCTATTCATACCTTATTTCCATCAGCTATTGTATGGCAAATATTAAATCTATTGTTGAACTATATTTATTGAATCCATGCAGTTTCTCTTTCCACCTTCATATAATTTTATATATTATTCTATATTCCAGTATACTCTCTTGTATTTTTGTAGAGTGGCACATCAGCGTTATCCCCCCATTATCTGTACAACTCTCCCTTCCCTCCTTTCTTGAAAATAGTTATTATAATTTTCTTTTTCCAATCTTACAGTAGTTTATTTTCCTTCCAATCCACAATCAGCGCTTTGTATAATCATTGTATACCTACTTCACTTGGTAGTCTTATCATTTCCACCATTAGTTTATCACTATCCGGTACTTTTTTTTATTCGTCCTCTTTAATACGTCCTACACCTCTTTCCACCTCTCTTTAAAACTGTTGTAAGCTCGTTATGAAATTGTAAATTTACACGAACACTATTGCAAGTAGATCATTTCTTATTAAAATTTAATGGTGAAAAAGTTTTGTTAACAATTCCTAGAATAGAACATTGTTGGAATAACAAATCATATTTAGATACAACCTTATTTGGAAAGGACGTTTTGACCATTTTAGAATAGCTTTACCGCTAATAATTGTTGACAAATCTCTATTCCGTCTTAATAGTGACATACTGTAGTTATTATTTATAAACTTTGTCTCTTTGTCCCCCGAAAATTATGAGTAATCATTAAAATACAAATGCACTACACACTTTTCGGGCATATCTTGGTTTATTATCTACACTCTATCTTCCATACCTCACGCGAACCTGTAGCTGTATTGGGTTTTCTATGATGCACGTTCTAAGACTTTGGAATGTAAACTCCCTCCAACGCCAGTCTCTCAAGGTATCACAAAACCCCCGTAATAAAATTATTACCAAATTATAAATTAGACACACATTCCTCTAAATAATAAATTCTTGTGTGAATTACTAACTTATGAACATCGCTTGATTTATATTTAATAACATATGTAAAATTAAATGGTAAACAAAAATGGACACAATAAATAATTTATGTTCACTACATATTTAAGTAAAAAGTATTATGTATATAATAATTATTAGGTTTATATTTATAAATATTTATATTTCCATTGATATGATTATTTATTTGATCATTTGTCACCATATGCCTATACAACATAAATTGTTTGAATTATGTAATAATTTATTTAATTAAATAAAAAATGAAATAGTATAATTTAATTTCAATCAAATAATAACATTTGCATTTTAAGATATAAAATATTACATTTGATATTATGGTACATATACCAACCACAATAAAAATCGATTTCGACAACATTATTTGATTTATAATAGTTATGTACACTATAGAGTAGGTTAAATATAGCACAAATATCTTTTATTCAGTACGGAACACTTCAAAATCTCGTTTCCTATACCGAATTATAGTGTCCACCAAAATCTCCCAAATCAGGGAAATAGAACTCAGAGTCAAACCACTGATAAGGATGTAAAAGGAAGTCTGGACATGTCCAAGATTAAGAGGTTTCAATTCGACTGGCTTATCTCTATTAAGAGCTGATAGCTTAATTTCATATTCATCATCGTTATACCACTTCTGGGGTAACCCGGATTCCACCAACCTTCTGACGAAAACATCCAATCTGTCTTGAAACGGGGAAACCTGGGGAAAGTGAAAAACGAGTTGCATCAAATAAGAACACTCCTCCATAACGTGGATTAGAGGGTAGCCATTTTTAAAGTAGTCGTTTAGGTTCGAGTACAATTTGACTCGAAACGAATCATCAACATAAGCCATGGTTCGGTTAAAGGCTACAGTGTCAAGGGTAGATTTTATATATTCTTTAAAAAAAACTCTCTTTAATATTGTTTTTATAAGTATATCATTAGGATCTATGCTTTCAAATACTTCTTGAACATCATCTCCAACGCCATCTCGGTGAATTACGGCTATGGGTAAGTCTGTCTCAATCAATTCACTCATTGTATTGATATCATTATAATAGTGTGGTTTCGTCAAGTAGCTTGTCAAACTTCCTTGGTATGCCCCCATCAATACCACACACAGCAACAAATATGAACCAACAAAGCATTTTTGTGAAAATGAAATTGAAGTTAAACTTGTTGCACCACTCACAAATATTCGAAAAGTTTCTATTAATGTTTTCATTTCTAAAGTCACGTCTTGTCTAAACAGTTTCCACGACAATGTAACCAGGGGCAGAGCACCTAAAACTAGTGACCAAGTATTAATAGAGAAAGGCAATATCATATTTAAATACTCCGGAATGCGTTGTGCTTTTGGTACAATCATTTTTAAACAATGTAGATCAATAGTTGCTGTAGATGTGTACATATTTTTAAAATTTTTAAAGAAAACATTTCCGTAAATATCAGGCACTTTTTTATTAATTTTTGAGGTTTGGTCTCCAAAAGAACCAATAGTTTTTTCTTGGCTTGTTGTATTTATAATAATAAGTGTTGCGTTTAGAAACAATTTTATAATTTGGAAACATTCATATTCAGCCTTCAATACACCTGTTTTCAAACCATATTGTTTTGTGTATTCAGTCACTTTTATTTCATATCCATATGTATCTCTGAGTTTGTCTGAAAATATATTATTATTTGGATTTTTCATCAAAGTTTCTGGTAACTTAGAAAATGATCCCTTATTTTTAAATTGATTATAAAACAAGGTTTTTATAGTTGGTTTAGGTGGTTTAGTGTTACTTTCGTAATCGGTTAAGGAAATTTCAGGAAACCAAATTACAACTACATTCAATATAAGAAATTCATTCCATGTCCTTTGACATGTATTTTTTAACATTATTATATCTTTCTGATCTTGTGAAGTAACAATTATTATATATGGTGTTCTAGGATTACCCAAGAAAGTTCCTCTAAATTGAGCCAAAGTCGTCCAAAATGTCAGATCAATATTTACAACAAACCAAAATACCACTTTTGGTTCTCCCAAAATACCATTGATTAGAAGAGTATCAGGGAACATTTCTTTTAGTTCTAAAGTTTGGTTCTCATAAATATAGAAAGTTAAAGTAGGAAAATATTCCATAGAGTGCATTTGTTTTAACAATTCATTAGAAGCATGGAGACAGTTTTCTTGTATTACCACGACGGATAGAAGGTGAGGACCACTTCTCCGAATAACGTCAATGATGGGATGAATAGTCTCAGTGATGCTGTTATTAGTTCCGGTAAGTCCAACCGAAATATTAAGTTTGGTTTCGATATCGCTTACAAAGTACATCAACAAAATAATAAATATCACTTTCATACTTTAACTAACGATAGTATATTTCACTAAAATAAGATTGTTAACAATACTGACAAAGATTTTATTCTCGAAGTAAATTTTAGGCATAAACGGAACTTAGCTTTAATATACATACATACTGATATATATGTATATATATAATCACAATATAAATATAATAAGGTATCTTGATATATTGTACAATATTAATTTTGTCTCAATATATAATCTTTTAACACATCAACTTAGTATAATATTGCTCTTAATCTTGGTTTTGAATGTTCCAGATATAGTATACATCTACTTGTAAGTATGAATACTAGCTCTACTCAACCTGAACATTCGTTGGATCTTCAACAGTTCCTTCGTCATCCGTCATAACTAAAGAATTGTACTGGAGAATTAAGAAGTAAGGTTGTTTCCCGTTTATTTCATCACTGAGCCAGACAGTACAATTTCACATATGTCTGTCAAACGTTCTTATATTATTCTATTATATCCTTGTCTATCTAGTGTTTATATTATGATCATCATGTTATAGAGGGATGTAATCAGCCCACTTTTACTGGCGTGGCTTTAATTGCTGAAAATTAAAGGAGCGTTTTTAAATATCATTATATATTAAAAATACAACAAATAAGATAAATTGTATAATAAATGGCAAACTAATTAAAAATTTTAATATAGTATATAATTAAATAAATTGGCTTAGTCTTTTTATCTTGAATTCAAACCTAATATTTCTGTAGAATTATGATTAATAATTGCAAACTACGTGGAATTAAGAATGTTTAGGTCTACATTTAATAAACATTAAAATACTAAGGCTTTCATAAATATAGCTTACAATATTTGTTATATTAAATTATCTCAAAATGAATTTCTTGTTAAATGCTTTGTGCCACTTATATCAGATATTTATTTTATTTCTCATGTTTATTTAGTTAAAAAGAATATAATTGATATTTTTGAGTAGAGAATTGGTTTTTCTATACATGTATATTTCTATATTACGATTGTACAATTTAATTTTGAATTTAAGAAAAATTTAAATTCTGTGTTTTCCCAGATACCAAAATCTTCCCTTTAATGTTGAACATATAATTTCTCGCTTTTTGAAATTACTTGCTATTAAATTCACTACCTTCTCGTATAATAAATTCGATTGTATCTGAACATTATACCATACCTTGTTTATCTACAAGTTAGAATACGCTGGTGATATTTTTAATTATATTATCTTAACCATCCCAGTTTTGAAAATGTTCAAAGTGTCTGTTTACCATTGAACTTAAATAAAGGAAAATAGGTTTAAAATAAATTAATCATTTTCACACACAAACTCACAATAAAGAAACTAAATCTATGATCATTATACTTATATTTAGTCTTAATAATTACTTGGGTTTATTAAAAAGTAAGGTAGTTTCCCGTTTATTTCCTCACTGAGCCAGACAGTACAATTGCACATCTGTCTGTCAAACGTTCTTATATTACTCTATTATATCCTTGTCTAGCTAGTGTTTATATTATGAACTACATGTAATAGAGGGATGTAATCAGCCCACTTATACTTGTGTGGCTTTAATTGCTGAAAGTTAAAGGAGCGTTTATTAAATTACATTATATGGATTAAATACCACAATTAAAGTAAATTGTATATTAAATGGCTAACTAATTAAATATTTTAATACAGTACATAATAATTTAATTTAAATTAAATAGATGGGCTTAGTATTAATATCTTGGAATTCAAATCTAATATTTCTCTAGAATTAGGACTAATAATTGCAAACTACGGTGCATTAAAAATGTATAGGTCTACATTTAATAAACATGAAAATACTAAAGCTTTCACAAATATAATTTACTATATTTGTTATTTTAAATTATCTCAAATTGAATTTCTTGTTAAATGCTTTGTGTCACTTATATCAGATGTTTACTTTTATTTGTCATGTTTATTTAGTTATAAAGAAAATAAACAATATTTTTGAGTAAGTAATTGGTTTAACTATACATGTATGTGGTTTAATTACGATTGTAAAATTTATTTTGATTTTAAGAAAAATTTAAATACTGGTATTTCACAGATACCAAAATCTTCACTTTAATTTTGAACATATAATTTCTCGCTTTTTGAAATTACTTGCTATTAAATTCACTACCTTCTCGTATAATAAATTCGATTGTATCTGAACAATTATAATATACCTTGTTTATCTATTTTTAATTATATTATCTAAACATCCCAGTTAGGAAATTGTTCAAAGTGACTGTTTACCAGTTTAAAATAAATAAATCTTTTTCACACACAAACTCACAATAAAGAAACTAAATCTATGATCATTATACTTATATTTAGTCTTAATAATTACTTGGGTTTATTAAAAATGTGTGTTCATAGATGAGTAGATATTATATTAAGATTAATATTACAAATTAGAATTAAAAGTGCATTTTATTAATCACTACGTTTCAATGAACAATCAGCTTATCTGAATTTAAATTAACGTTGTAGAAATAACGAAAGAGTAGTTTAGAAATATGTAACCGCATTTACATAAAGTCAAATTGAGAAAACCATTTAGAAATATCCCCACTCGATTTACGTTACCGGGTTTAAACTCCGAACTCCACATCACCATAAAACAACACTAGACGAACTTGAATTTTATATCACGAGCTTATCAATGTAGGTTGGCTAATATTTAAGAATATGTGTCTAAGAAATATCTAAAAGGAACTACAACTATACTTATTGTTTTATTAGTTATGTTTCTCATAAAAGATTTCTAATGCATGTTCTTATTGGTTTGAAAATTTTAAGTAAATATTATTCATTTATTTAATAACTTTTGGAAGAATGAACAACAACATCCATTATTCAATCATTTAAAATAAATTGTAATGTGTGTAGGCTATAATGCTGGTAGAAATAATCTAAATAACATTATTATTCTAAACTGATATAATATGTTGATAAACCTACACTAGTATATAATTTCTAACAGATCAACATTTCGCAAAATTAAAAGTGAGATTATTAGTATATTTTTTAATAAGTTATACTTTTCTCATGCCTACCCCATAAATATAAATAAATGATTAATATTGACGGTTAGTAAGACAGGATGTGCAGTTTATTTATATTTTAATTATAGAATTCTGGTACATATTCTGTTACTTAAAAAGGTCTATATTAGTTGTAAGCTTATTTTTATGTTTAAATTATTAAAACGATTATTTTGAAAATCTTGTTAAGGGCTAATCTTAGATATGTAGAAAGTCATGCGCTCTGATGAACACTAAGTTCCTTCCTTATTTCATTTTTTTTGTCAGTAATAAAATGATCTTGAACAACAAAAATACTGATTACTGTTAAAAATAGATAATTTGTTGTGAAAAATTCAGAAGGAATATACAGAGATCATATGCGATCGATCTATGGTAGTATATTACGCTATTCATGGAATTAGATTGTTTAGGATAAAAATTAAATTTTATGATAATCTTAAAAAAATTCTCTTTGACATACCTCTCCCTAACTGAGAATAACCTTCTATCAACACTTCTGATATTTCGACCATGGTTGGACTTAATTTGATTCTAAATTAAATTTACTTTAAATTATATAACATAAGCTCATGTGATATCATTATTTTTAATATTCTAATTTCATTATTTTTTAAAAATATTTTGATTTGTCAACGTAAGTGGTTGAAAAGAAATGTGGCTATCTAGCAAACTATACTACTAACATTAAATTGTGTTAAAAGATTCAGCTTTCAGCGCCTGGAGAGCAAAGATGTATAAGCATGCATGTACAGAAGGTTGCATAGGAGCTAGGAACGCAGCGTTGCACATTAATACTGTAGAGAACGTGATGTTATTTATGACCGTTAATAATGACCCTCAGAACATATTCCCATTTCTAGATGGGTTTTTGTGTTTATTAATATAAATTGTGGTATGTTCTACTGCCATGCTCCAAAATGTCAATGTTTGCAGTTATGTGCGTTTAAATAGTGTGTAAGCTGTTGTACAATCATGCTTGCACAGGTTTGCTCTTCAGGTGCTGTAAGTCAAAACTTAAGAGCCAAATTTAAAGGTATTAGAATAGTTTGCCAGATATATGTGTATAAGGCTAGAATTTTTTTGCTCAAACAAACTATATCTACAGTTTGAGCGTTTAGATTTTCGAACATTCTCTATATAATACAATCGTAACGGCGTATCAAAAGAAGTCAGGTCAGCATGACGTTAAGGTTTATTTTTTATATCATAGCTCTGGAGGTATATTATAATGGATGCATTCCGTTGGTTAACGTATTTAAAACTATAAGAACAATAGTTATTAAAATTAATATATTTGGATTAAATTTATTTTATTATTTAAATTTACAAAATATGTAACTTGTAATCAATAATTAATTTGAAAATGGTCGTCAAGCAAACTATCAAATGTTATGTTAATTAATTTTGATTAATAATTCCCAGAAACACATACATTGCTCATCTTATAAAACTTGGAACAATAATTGTTCTCTTGTACCATTATCCAATATTTCTCCAGGAATTGTGGTCCAATGACCGAACCGACAACATTTAGTTGAACGATTTTATGGATCTGTAGTTTGGGTGAAGGCAACTTTCGTATTAGAAGTTGAACATGGGTTTTATTATGCTATATTTTAACACTTAAATAGGAACAAAATTAACGTTTTATATTAAATGCTTAGATATTGCAAGCACTCGCTCACCTCCGGCTCAAGGGTAAGTAAGTATTTCTATCTCCGTCATATATGATTAGTATATTTATCAACATTCTCTATTGACCTGAAACTCTATATATTTTCTAAATTATCTTTTTGGAACTATATGATATATTAAACTATTGATAAATTCACTTTGAGCTTAAATCATTCATTTGGTCTAAAATATTAGAGTAATCATGTATACATTCATTATGAGTTTAAACCCGTATTAAAAATATATTTTGAAACTTGAATTTAAATCAATTAGATCGCCACTAGTTAACTGGTTTAAACGATTTTATTTTTTTTATGGGCTTTCACCAGCTAGTTTGTTTTGTTCGATCCTCTTAATCGTTTTATAGTATATCCATACGCTCACCTCCAGACGGCGTAGTTTGTTTATTTAAAGATATATTTTGTAACATGTTCTCAGACCGTTAGTTACACGCTTGTTTGTATTTCTTCTTATTTCAAGGCCACTAGATTGATGAGTAAATCTTAACATAGCTATTTGATATTGTTCTATTACTATTCATTTTATCTAGGTTGAGGTCACGTTTAAAATTATCTAGTAATGTCTTATATTAGTTTGGCGCGTGATGAAAATTAAATATTCGTTGGACCTATCACTTTCGTCTCTCCAAGTAGTTAGTGTTAATTGATCTGTCAATCACGAGATGACCATGTTTGATAATTGTCATATTTAATTATTCTGTTTAGAGGTATCTCTCCTCTTAACTAATTGTAATTGAACTTATTTGTAGGCCCATTGGGGTCAATATATTGCTGATGGTAATGAAACATAACTCATGTCCCAGGAGAACTATGACCAAAGATTAGCCTTGACTTTTAGCCAAATGTCAGGGCCAGCACCTATTAGTTCTATTACTATTCTAGTAACTCAAGTAAGTCTTTCACGATAATAATTGCTTTTCCTAATCTTTAATAGCACTGTTCTTTTGTTTCATTTTGATTATAATATTAATATCCCGTAAGTCTTATAGTATGACTAAATGAGCTATACCTAAAACATAACTAGGGACGATGGCCAACCAATCTATTTGGGTGTCTCTAACTTATCTATTTGTACATATTTATTATTTTTGAATATGATTAATAAGTGATAATTTTGCCATCCACTGAATATTATTTCCTCTGGGGAGATTTAGATCTGTGTTTCAAGGTATGTTGGTTATTTTTATTATTATTACGTGAATAATAATAATAATAATAATAAGGTTATGTAAAGTTTTTAACTATTGGTCATATATAATACAAGAGAATTGAAATCTAATTTACAATTCATTATTTTTTCATACCATATGGGTCAAACGATAGATATTGTTTTGCCAGTGTAAAGTAATTTAAGATATGTATTAGGTGAGTTAAGCTCTTTAAGTAAAAGATGGATTGTCTGGAGAATATTAAAATATATAATCAATTTAATGTGTTTATTTTAAATGTTTCCATAGTTTCTTATATTGGGTTATAGAGATAAATTTATTTAAAAATATGAATTTTTCAGTTTTTATCAGCTCAAACAATAATTTATGTCGTCTAACACAGTAAAATTGTTGAATATTACTTTCTTATTTCCAGCCTAAATATTTAAATTAACTCAACAAAACATACAGGTTGAGTACTAGGTTTTAAGCTTACTTTGGTTATATTTTAAAATGGCTTTATCATAAAATATAGATAATTCTTAAAAATTTTGGCGAGGATCAAAATATATTTCATACGCCAAGAAGAAAACCCTTGTTTTAGTCAAACAATGTTCCAAATATCTCCTTTTAGGACAAAATTGAATATATTTACTTTTAATTCCAATATATTATTAGTATAACTATCATAACGAGGTTATAATGTATGGCCAGGCATTAAGAATAAATATAACATAAAATTTATCTCAAGATAGAATTTGAAAAGATTTAGAATTTAATATGAAAAATGTTAAAGAGAGAGTTAAACTCTTCATTTTCAACTAAAACATTGAAACTCGTGCTAGCTTAGAAATAAATAGATTTTTCTTTCTTAAAATACTCTGTGCAGGCTTCCTCTCCGTGTGTGGAATCAACTCTGTACATATAAATATCTTCTGTGTTGAATTTAGTTGTAAAACTAATACTTCACATATTTAATTTTACCAAACGTGCTACTAGCCTGTCATCTGCTGATTATGTCTTGAGTAATTATGACAGTACTAAAAAATGAAAAGAAAGAGTTCCACAGACTAATTCAAAGGATAAATATGTTTAATAAATAGTTAAGTCATTCCCATAATTCAAAATTACTTTTAGTTGTTATTTTAAACAGTGCTAGACGATATTCCCTCCGAATTTATGTGAACGCACATAAAGTGTATTTAACATGAACGACAACATATTGTGTTATGTCAATCACGGACGAAATTCGAAACACAGTGTAATTCAATTAAATTATATATAAAATATTTTAAAATTAGAAAAATAAATTAAAATTAAATTATTGTCGAAAAAGCACCGGAAGCTTAAGTTTATATTAATTATAATTATATGTACCTTGTTTGGATTATCCCTAATTTATAGCATACATCAATATACAATCAACTGTAAATCTAAATTATGAATAAAATAGTAACATCAACTGGTTCGTTAGTCACCATAAACCCAAATAAATCCCTACGTTCATAACTACTCTCTACATAAGACGTTACCAGCAAACCTGCCCTCAACAAGAGTAAAGTTCATATGAAATTCAAGGACACCTTTCTTTCGTGATCTGTAAAATCTCCAATGCCATGTTTCAGTGACATATAGATCAATAAGTCTAGTAACATATTCACACAGGCGGATGCACATGTTGGCTACCGTGGAAAGTTTCACATAGTCTGGGCATATTTAGGATATTTATAAAAGGAGTTGAATTCGTCAATTATTATTATAGCGACTCTTGGAATTACCTTTATAAATGGTCTGAGGTTTCCTGATAATAATATGATGACACCTACTATGGGCATATAATGGCTTCTGAGATCTCTCAAATCTTTAAATAGATCTTCAATTTGAGGTGTAATGTGACAATAAACATTCATTCCATAAAATAATATATACTAATAATAATATTTATTTCAATAGCATAACCCAGCTAACAATATATACACAGTAATACATAAACATAAAAATATATTAATAAACAATGGTTACTTTACATAAACAGAAAAACACAACACAAAACAATTAAATATGTCAACCAAAGTATAACACCCTTATGGTTATAGGAAGCGTACCATTAATAATATCCAAGGAGTCACAAGAGAAAACATACTGTTTATTTATTTGATTACATAGGCTGATACCGAAGTATAGGCAGTATAACACTGTTATAAGAACAATAGTACTGATAGGACCAATTTAACGATTCATATAGAATATCCAAACTTATCAGCTCGGCACAGTTAAATATGATTGTCTCTACCAATAACGTTAATTCAATTTTAATTTCAAATTAACAAATACAAAACCTATACGATGATCAGGCGTAACAATAAACGCCATCGAAAATTACCTTTAGTTTAACAGATATGGAAATAATATGTTGACCAAACGTCATCAAATATTACTTTTAGCGAAACAGATATGAAAACTATATGCTGACCAAACCTCATTAAATATTACTTTTAATATAACAGATATAAAACTATATGTTTACCAAACGTCATTAAATATTACTTTTATTGTACCGGATGTAAATTTATTTGTTGACCAAACGTCATTAAATATTTCTTTTATCGAAACAGATATGAAAACTATATGCTGACCAAACGTCATAAAATATTACTTTTAATATAACAGATATAAAACAATATGTTGACCAAACGTCATTAAATATTAATTTTAGCGAAACAGTTATGAAAACTCTATGCTGACCAAACGTCATTAAATATTACTTTTAATATAACAGATATAAAACTATATGTTTACCAAACGTAATTAAATATAACTTTTAGTGTAACAGATATAAAACAATATGTTGACCAAACGTCATTAAATATTAATTTTAGCGAAACAGTTATGAAAACTCTATGCTGACCAAACGTCATTAAATATACTTTTATTGTAACAGATATAAAATTATATGTTGACCAAACATCATTAAATATTGCTTTAGTCAGTGCACCAGAGGCTCCAAACTCAGCAAACCAAGAGCAACCAAAAGCAAGAAAATGGTTAGAGCGCACCGGTAAATAAAAATCTACATATTTACAATTAAATATACTGGTAGCAATTCAACGAGATATTTTCAAAGCTTCAAACAAAGAACATATTCATTTAAAGTTAATTCCATACGATAATTTAGCAAAGAAAAAAAAACATAATGTTTTCGAAACTGAATTTTGAAGTTCATGCCCTAGAGAAGATATGAGTTGGCGCCCTCACATTATAAATGCCAGTGGTACAAACAGTAAAGGGTCTAAAGTTACAAGCCATTTTATAGCACACAACTTGGGGAAATTCACAAAGAGGGGGAAGGTGTGTGGAGAAGAACCAACAAAAGAAGGGAAGTGAGCAGTGGTCTGGTGGGGTAAACGGCAACATTGGTAACTATTGAAAGTGCTAGGAGACTTTACAGACGGAACTAGAAAATACTCCGGTCAAATTAGGTCTTTGTTTATTGCGGGCGTGGCAACCATCACGAGCAGGGTGTTGAGTCCTGCCTAGCTTCAGTCCGCGTTGTATTTCCCTCGGTGAAGAGTGTCGTTAGGTGTGAGCTCCGGAGTGCCCCATTCAACAAGGTGGGCGGTGAGTACAAGCTCATGATACGGACAGTTACAGAGTTTGTTTCTTCTTTATAGTAACTTGTTTCTTCTTTTGTGTAACATCGTTACAAAAAGTAAATTTAATTTATACTGATCATAAAAAAAATAAACATTGACTTCACTCATTTCTTAAATATATATTTTGTAGTCTTACCTTAAATATGTATATTATAGTAGAACTCTTCACCTCTTGAAGCAGAAGATTAAAATCTATTAATCCGCTATCAAATATAGAATTTTTTTGTGGATATTTTATTTTTATTATTAAAGTATAATTTATTCCTTTGCCTGGTATCATGTATATGAATATCTGAATTTATTTAATTTATCCCTTAAATAAATTATCATTAATTTTTTATATATTTTGAATATCAAAAACATCGATTTAAATGTAGCCATGGTTTATGTCCACCCAACCTATCTGATTCAGCTTAACATAAATGATTGAATATTTATTACATTCTAAAATAATCTACATTGCCCTGTTAGGCAGTTTTTGAAATCTTGATATATTTGTAGTTGAACTCATATATAATTAAGCCTGAATAATTAAAATTAAGCAAAACAATAGTATTTTATATAACTGATATTGTCCAGACTGATAATTCCACACCAATTTTAGCAAAAAAAATTTTTCTTTGGATTTTTTTTTCAATTGGTAATTTATTAAAATAAGAAAATTTAGCTTCCTATCAATAACTATACCAAAATATTTAAATTTTAACAAACATTCAATCACTTCATTACCTATACTCAACAGCCTATTCTGATATACAAAAGTCAAGTAGTTATTTATGTTGCAAGCACGATGCTCTTTGTTAATGAAGTATTGTTTTTTAACCTGTTAACAATAATCCAACTCATTTATAGCTATAAACTCATAATACATTATATCTATTAAAAGGTTTTGATCATAATCAGATACATAAATCAATGTGTCATCTGAAAATAAATGAATACTACACCTCTCCAAAACGGTTAGGAGATCAATAAACTAAATTACAAACAAGAGTGGACCCAAAACACTTTCCTGTGGCACACCAACCTCCTTTGCAACCTTTGAGGAAATGCAGTCAACATATTTTGTGACCTGTGAGCTATCTTACAGATAAGCCTATAGGCAATTCAACACATCTCCCTTGAATCCATATCTTTCTAATTTTTTTTAACAAGAATAAGCCTGTCTATAATTTCAAATGATGGTTAACAAGTATAAGAACAGAGCATAAGTGTTCATGTTACACTATAGGCTATTTTTACATTCAATGATGACTTATTGTAGGGCCAACATGAATGCTTTTTTCGAAAACCTGATCTATGCTTAGCAAGTAAATTGGTTCGGTTCCAAAATGTCATTAGTTGATCATACACTATAGTCTCGAATATCATTTCGTGTATGGGCAACATACTAACTGGTCTGTATTATTCTGCTTTACTAGAGCCAGACACATTTGGAGTGGAAACAAGAATTGTGGATGTTTTCAAACTTCTAGGAAAAACACCTCGTATCAAAGGTATAATCCTATTGAGTAGTAAGACGTGGGGTTAATAATAATAATAATAATAATAATAATAATAATAATAATAATCAAAACTGTGATGACTAAATTCAATAGAGGATAACCCAGTACATGTGAAATGTATTTCGAATCTTAGCACTTAAATAGTCTACACATGTTCTTTTGAGTTCAGTGAGAAGATCACAATTTCAAGTTTGTTAATATTTATAGTATGAAAAAATAATAACTCTTTTTTCAAAATGGACATATATTTGTTGTTAATGTGTGGTTCAATATTTTGTGCACAGTAATTTAAACATTAGAATAAAAGGGTTATTTAAATGTCATATTCACTGTTCATAACTCTTATAAAAAGAATTGGCTATACCCAATGAAGTGAATACAAAGTCAATCAACACCTCAAAATTAAGCTTTGCCAAGAATAACTTTATTATAAAAGTATCTAGTTAGTATCCATACGAATTTTGAAAGATTAATTTCCCTTCTGGATTCCTAACACAATCTAATACCATTTCATTTGAGGCCAATTATTTTGTGTTCAATAGAGGCTTGTTTATTATCAATGTCGGTAAGAGTAATGGCAGTTCATATGTCGTATATCTTAAATAGTCTCTATAAGAAGACTATAAACATGTAAAGGTGGTCATTTGTAAGAAAACTCAAATCCTCCAGGCACTTTTTCTACCATTTGATTGAGTTCACACTTATATTCATTAAAATATCTTCAATGATGTCGAAATTGTAAACCAGTTCTCTTCTTTTTCGTACTTTAATATCTTTCAAAAAGCTTTGCCTTTGTGGAAACCAAAGTTAGAATGTATCTTTCACGTGAAAAATATTATTAAAATTATTATACTACGATCATATACAATATATTATGATGGAGAGTAAACATATAAGTGATAAAGTAGAGTGAAACTTGGCGGTTTTTAATAAATTAAAGCTACAATTTGAAAAATCATTTATGAGTTCCAGTGCTATGAAAACCAATTGGTATGATGCTTGGGTGATATTTTTCAAAAAACTTAAGTTTTCAAATCAAGTTGGAAGTTCAACGACATTGAAGCACCTACTTCAATAGTAACCCGCTGTGTTATTCTGGCGTAGCGTATTCGCCAAGATGAGGCCATCGACCTTCACTGCACTGGGAGCATCCTCAACATACACACCTTGCTTAAGGCACTGGAATTTCTTCATTTTTCAAGCATTATATGAAGCAAATTCTTTGTAAGAAAGCGTTTTAGCAAGGGAATTTCCAACCCACAAATTGAAGGAGATTGTTTATGTTGTGTCAGTTGGGTTTTAGTGTCATCAATGCCAATACTTGTTGTAAAATATTTAAAGAATTCATTTTCTATATGGACACATGAATTAATAGTACCTTTATTAATATCATTTCAAATTGTTCCACCTCATTGGCCAAGCTAATAGTAACGTCACTTGGCAGCCGCAATCATTAACATACATATATATATATATATACAATGGTTTTAATGAAATTGAACAGAGCCAGATAAATTTGGGAATCATACTGGGATTTATTTAGACATCCATTGAAAGTCTATATCCAAAGCGCAATCATTAATCTTGGTCGGCCGCCCTCCACCTTCGAGATGCTGTCGATGGTACTAGAACTATCCATCATAGCCGTTGACGTAACTCTTCTCTGTAATTATAACTATTTGTATTTGTAAACTGATATTTACAGGAATATAGTGAAGCTTACATTAAATAGGAGAATTAATCGTTGAATGCAAGTTTGAGAAAAAAATCTTCGAAAAATAACATATATATATATATATATATATATAATTTAATCCCCTCTATCAATACCCTAAAATTTCTCCCCGTATTATTGTACACATAAAAAAATAATGAATAGCAATAATTTAAATTGATTCAATAATATAAGGTAACAGTCTTACAGGCCAACACTTTGTTTAATAAGTAGCAGAGATTAGATTTAATTTCTACCTATTGTGTAAAATGCGTAAAAAGAAATCGATGCATATTTGAGATTTGATTTTATTTCTTTCCAATCCACCATTTGAGTGGCAATGAATACTGTACACAAAGTAATATACTGTAATCTTTATTTGTTATGATTTATATCCAATAAATTATCCTGCGGCCAAGCCAACGTACACTATAAACTTGATAATATCTCACATTGAAATGTTATTTGATATAAGTGTGTAAATTAATTATATATAATTAAATTTATAACGAGTAGGTAGTACAATTTAGAAGAAAAGTTCAATCCAATTTTTCTTTATAAATTAGCTATAATATCCAAACGATCAATAGAAAACACAGCTTTTATATATTATCTTGAATGAACAATGAAGACATAATGTTTTGATTAATAGAGTCATTATAGTTATTTTATACAAAGAGGAACTATTGTACCGTAATAGATCAAAAGTTTCCCCTCGAGATTATGATAAAGGCTTACGTTTTATTTTTACACAGACTCAAATAATTGGACTCTACACTATTACGTCTGTTTGTCGCTTTCTGGGCCTAGGATGAAATGGATTTATGGGTGTTCCAGCTTGATGTTTATATGTTAGATGGCTTGCCTCCACCTCATAATATCATTATTATTTGGACCCGAGCATTTGGACTTAGGGTATTTGATGTATGGGAAATTTTTAAGAACTCCAAGTTTTTATGAAATGGCCGTAATTATTTATTTTAAAATTGGAATCGGGAGTGTTTGAGCTGACCAATAATACAGTAAACATATTTTATTTTAGCTAAACGTTTTTTAAAGAAAAATTTACATATTAATTTATTTAAAAAAATAATATTTCTTTATCTGGCTGTAATAGTTTAGACAATATAGTTATACGTGCCTAAAGTGGCAATGTGGCAAAATTTTGGCCATTATATTGATTAACTATTGATACAAACCTTACAAATCGGAACAGATAGAAAAAAACCAATAATCACAGACCTGCGAAATTGAAGTTTTTGAAAAATACACTAAAAGTTTTCTCTGAGTTTTATATTATTTGGGGGGCCAGTTTCGAAAATGGCCTCCAATTTTTCTATCACATCAGAATTTTATGTAAAATCAATATTGATATTTTTGCTAAAATCCTATTGGAAAATAAATTCTATAGAATAACTTTGCATATACTATCTGGCAACAGTGGTTTTTATCCAATTAAATAAATGTAAAATAATCGATTCTTAGCGAGTTAAATTGATTTTCAGCAATCGATTTATAGGTTTAAATGGATGAAAACCACTGTTGCCAGATCGCAAGAGCCACCTCTGGCCGAGAAAAAAATAAAAAATCCCTATGAGTTTAAAATTATTCATCCAATTTTGGAGCAGTTTCTAGAAGAAAATTACCAACATACTATTTTAATTTGTTTTTTTTTAGGTAATTTACATAAAATAGATGATTGACCAAGAGGAGCAAATATTATGTATGTTTACATGAAAGTTTGAAACAAATCTTAAACTGAGCAAAAAACAAAACAAAAACCAAAAGTTTATATTTAAGTGTTTAAATGGATGAAAACCACTGTTGCCAGATTGCACGAGCCACCTCTGGCCGAGAGATAAATAAAAAATCCCTTTGAAATTAAAATTATTCATCAAATTTTGGTGCAGTTTCTAGAAGAAAATTATCAACATACTATTTTAATTTTTTTTATTTATGTAATTTACATAAAATAAACGATTGACCAAGAAGAGCAAATACTATGTATGTGTACTTGAAAGTTTGAAACAAATCTTAAACTGAGCAAAAAACAAAACAAATACAAAAGTTTATATTTATGTACGCACTCTTTTTCCTTTGACACTTCTTTTTTGACGTTCTTCTTTTATGTTGAATTTCAGACCTATCTCGTGTTAACATCCAACAGAAATCGCCGAGAAAGTTCTTGTCCCATCTTCCTTGATATTTGCGCACCATATTTTTTTTATGTTTTGGTGGAACATTTCACCATATTCTTTGCTGACTGATCCTAAATTTTCGGGGGAAAAGTCCACATGTGAGTGAAGTAAATGTATTTTGACACTCATGGGGTTAACCCAACGCTTGAAATTTGTTCAGCATATTCATAGAAATATCTTTATAATCAGGATCCTTGTAATGAACCAGAAATTTACTGACGAAATCTATGAAGGCAACCAAAGTTTCTTTTTCCTTTGTTGTCATGCTAGTCTCAAATTATTTATCCTTGTTAAGCTTGCAGATATCTGGACAAAAAAAAATTCCCTCTTTCAACTTGGCTTCGGATAAACCTGGAAACCTAATGTACAGATATTTGAAACAATCGTCATATTTTGGAATAGCCTTGATTAACTGTTTCATTACACCTAATTTTATATGTAGAGGGGGTAACAATACTTATTCTGGATACTTAGCTGTCCCGAATCATATTATTCGTGCCTGGTTTAAGATTTTGTCTTCTCGGCCATTCTTTTTTGACCCAATATTGAGTCTTATTACGGCTATACCACTCACAAATGATACATGGGAACTTTGTATATCCACCTTGATGACCAAGAAGCATGGAGGTAACTTTCAAATCACAGCAAATGGTCCAACCGTGGTCGGCATATTTAATTTTGTTGAGGATGAGAGCCAGGTTTTCATAGCGTTCTTTTAAATGCACCTAGTATCCAACTAGTACAGATCCATATTTGCTTCCGTGATGAAGGACAGCCTTAAGGCTCCTTTTCCATTAATCTATAAACAGACTCCATTAATCTTTATCGTATATGATATTAAATTTTCTCATCAATACGGGAACACCAGAACAATAGACCAGGTTCTCCTCTTCCTCAAAGTACATAACACATTCCTTTACTCAATACCTGTACCAATAAATGAGGTTCTTTCCTCAATAGGTTTTTTTTTCAATATGGAGCCCAACAATTCGCTGCCTCTTTAGAAAGGCCCAGATCTCTAGTCAGATCATTAAGTTCAACCTGAGAGAAGGGCTGAGGTGAATCGCCTCCACAGGGATTATATTAGGTATCGGAGCCTTGAACTTCTGGATGTTACGAATATGAAAACTCTGAAGAGTTGACTGGCATTTCAGTTGGAGGCAAAGGCACTGCACGTCAGGTACATGAGAAACGGGACGTATCATCGATGGAATCTTATCAGGATAAAAGATTAACTTTTGATTTTTGCGGTTATACCCACGGACATGGCAGGAACAAAAGTAAAAATCATCAGAGTGGTTTTTAGGCTCCCTCCATGTCATAGGAATTCCAAATCGTAAAGCAGTCTTCTTTCCTTTGAGCCATAAGCGTAGATCATTGAGACATTGCACACAAACTTTATGAGGAGCCCACGATTTGTTCTGGTCTCCGAGTCTCATGCCAAAATACGCCAGATAAAGCTGTCTTACCTAGTATGTAATGCTCTTCATGCGATTTTTAATAACACTATGTTTGCCGCGTATTTAACAAAAGTCCTGTGGAAAATTTTCACATTGTCTCGAACTCGAAACCATGTTTCACGAAAAGTACAGAGAAAAGCAACCGTTAAAATTGTTTCTGTGATGAATTTTCCACTTTTCACTATATCAGCGCACGCACGACACAATACATGAAAGAAAAATTGAGACGAACTTAAAAATGTCCCCTTTTTTTTATCTTACTACGAACACGGTAAGTACACAATATTCTGGGTTAAAAGGAGATAAACTGAGTCCATCATAAAGACATATATTTTATATCTTTTATGATGACTCCAGAAAAGTCGAGAGAATTCAGTCATAATTAAGATAACATGTTCAGGATCAATTCAGATAAAGCTCGAAAAAATAAAATGTGACTACCGATTACGCTCGCTTAGTGAGCGTTCATACGAGGTCAGCGAACCAAGATAAATAACTGAGATAAGGATTCGCGTGACGCTATTGGTAGAGAGAGGTTGTGGTGGGAATAAAGGGACGGCGCCGGGATGGTATCACGAGGGGTATTCTGTAGGTTTCACCACTGTAGAATGATGGTCAGGCAGAAAGGGAAGAAATTCAACGCCAAATTAATTTCAGGGTTAATGTTCATAATAATCCAAGTAAAATTGAATTTTTCGACAAAACGTGATGTGATAGAGAAATTTTTCATTATTATTTTAAAAATCAGCACCAAAAAATACATAAAGTTCAGCTATCAATTTCCTTGTATTTCTCTCATCGTAGACCCGTGTAGATAAATAAGGGTTTTAAAAGAATAACAAATGATATTTTATAAAAATAAGCACTATAAAATGTGTAAGCCTGTACCTAGTTGATTAAAATATATTGTGTTTAAATTAATAAGCCACTTTTCCGACGATTTATATGACGTAAAACGGCTTACCGATTTTAGTTTTTTTTTAAACAGCAATAAGCCCCAAATATACTAATTCCTATAAAATTGGTCATCTAACATTATTGAATTATTTAGTATATTACTGTCTGAGAATATAATAAATGAACATTTACTTTTTTCTTACCAACCTCTATTAAAATATAATGTCCTAAAATACCCAAAAGGCGTGTATTGAATCTATTTCAATGTGTTATCACCATCCACCACTAAATTAAATTAGTAAAATTTACAGATATAGTAAGCCTCAGGGAGATAAGATATTTTGATTGGTAACTTATAAATAACTACTTTGTCACATTGATATTAAAATTGTAAATTGTAAAATATTGTATTATATATTTAACTTTAATAAACTTCAAATTTATTAAGTTTCTTCCAGTGAATTTTACCCGGACTCGGATTCTCTCGTGGACTTATCAATGAATTGATCTACTTATCGAACAAATTGGTGGTCTGCTCATCAAAAACAGATGATCTGCTCACCGAATGACTGGATATTTTTCTCACCAAACGACTGGATAGGATGATCTCACCAAACACATGGATGGTCTGATCCCAGTATTGATGATGGTCTTCTCTGGATGGTTTAACCACCTAACAAGTGGATACCAGTATCACCAAACGACAAGGTGGTCTGTTTAACAAACACGAGGATGGTCTGTTTACCGAATGACTCAAAGGTTTTCTCATCAAGCACTTGGATGGTCTTTTCACCAAACGTGTTAACGATTACAAATCACTAGTAACCATACAACCTAATCCTTTTTGATAGTTCCACTAATTTCCGGCAATACCTTGCTAAAGTCAAGTTCTACTCTGACACCGATTTGTCACTGATCGGTTCTTACCAATGACTCTTGCCCGTATCAACCTCAGGATAGGAATTTAAGAAAAGCAAGTTCTAAAAAGAAGTTAGAAGTCAATGAGGTATTTTGTGGATTTATATTATTAAATTAGTATGAACTATAAATGTATGTTTACAAGTTCTATAAGAATTAAATATAAACATTACGATCATGTCTTTGTTCAATCCATAAGTACATGAGACCTTTTCTTATCCTTTTGTTCCCGTTATTCCCTACTTTAATGGTAGCCCGGAACCCTTAAAACGGTCTTTATCAACATGTGTAGCCCTAAAAAAAAGCCTGAGTTTATTCCTTGGTAATTTTAATAAATCCCTACACAGATTATAATATGACTTGATCACGACTAGTATCTAAAAAATACTGTAAAAATATTATAACAAGACGAGACTAACAAGAATGTAACATAAAAATATAATTGCTCTTAAAAACTACACAAGTTCATTCCAGCTTTGAGTTAATCGACAATGTATGTATAGTTTTTTCTTTCATATATATATAACTATTTATAAATACACTTCTTCATTCAAATACAACAATCTATAATGTTGATTCTACATTATATTTTTAATCACAAAATATGCCCTATACAACATTGCCTTACACTTAAAGGGCATTAATCTTCTCGTTGGTAGGTATCTTACACACCTATTGAACAAATATCCCTAATATCCTCTTCACATTACAGACTCTCTACTTCCACCTTTCACCTAAGTCACGCTTCAAATGAGTTTTATATTGTGCACTTTTATCAACCTTACTCATCCCAATTTATTAATTTACTAAGCCTAATCCTCTTCCTTGTCATTATTTTCAATTCACACTTTGTCATGCTAAATTTCATTCCACACTTTTCTACTTCTTTATTCAATGATAGTTGTTATCCTGTATATCTTCTTCCTTCTCTCACCATACCACCAAGTCATCAGCAAACCTAATGGCTTTCATTATTTTCTCTACGAGATTTCCTGCCACGTTGTCTATGACCATTTCCATTACCATTATTAAAGGTAATGGTGAAAGGGCATTCCACTGTTCACTCGATTTTTTATTGGGAGCCATTTCGTCTTCCTTCCCCCCCCCCCCCCCC
>CABFVX010007378.1:0-14847 GCA_902151425.1 Timema shepardi
ATTCAACCAAAGGAAAGACTTATTTTGACACCGGGATGAGATAAAATTAAATGTTTATTTTAGATTATTTATTGTATGCATAGAATATAAATTGAAATTCATTTATATTTATAGTTAATTATATAGTATAATTAGTATAATATGTCTTCAAGTTTTCCCCCAATAATTTCTTGTCCGAAGCCATTCTAAAAAGATTCGGCAGCAAAAACTCTGATAACACAAGCAACCTCGTTCGCTTTCAAGTAGAGTTTACACCCAATAGTCGCGCGTCAGCAGCGCTTCCGACACGCCACTAAAATAGTGGTGTGGCTCCTCTCGTGACGAGTGGCTCCACTGTTACGTGGCTGTGTGTGAAACTCCCAATCTATTCCCAGTATTTGCGAACGGAAGCGCTTCTAAGAAGCTTTGCTAAGGGGCCGCGTCTGAAGACAGCCTAAGACACGTTCAGGGGTAGAATTAAATAACCCGTGTAATAGTACAGTTGTGCTATGTACTATAACTGATACAACTAGCAGTTGACTAATAGATAATTACACTTTGTATAATATAACATATTACAATAATAGTCTTCTCACTCTCCGTGCAGCAAAGTCTTTAATTGTCTCGCTAAACTCCATCCTGTGCGATATTTTGTCTATCTCTAGAGATTAGGGCTAAACTGAAAGGTGGTATTCTAGCATCGTGCCTCGCATGTATTGTCCAGCCATAGCAGGCTTGCTGAATGTTCAGCCATAGCAAGCTTGCTGAATGTTCAGCCATAGCAAGCTTGCTGAATGTTCAGCCATAGCAAGCTTGCTGAATGCTCGCTCATCTTCAGCTATCGAGACAATTTGAAGGGCTACCGTTTCCAGGTGGATGATTTCATTGTCAAATAGTAAAGTCAACATCATTTGGGTGATTTCATCCAAGCTGTGTGAGCTCTGCGATATGAGAATATATTATTGATCTGGAACTTCTCCGCCGAGTTCACATCCCCATCACCTGGGCCATATTTTTATCCAGTCCTTATTTTGAATCTCTCTTGCTTTGGGAATATCCAAATTGGTAGCAACGAGTTTTGCTCCAGAAAGAATAATTGGCCCCTTCTCTCTCAGAGCTTCCATTTCTTGCTTCAGCTCATTTATGTTTGCTTTGGACATTTCCAGGGTGATCGCTCTTGACTGAAGAATACTGGAGACATATACACTATCAATACTCCCAAAGAACGTCATACCCTCATGACAACAACATGTACAAGTGTGTATCAACATTATGCAGTCAGTGCAACACGAAGCGAGTAAATTGCCGTTGGGTGTTTTACCTGAATTCTCGCCTTAACTCCGTTAACTTTTCCACACATAATATTCCCATCATCGTATCCTTGTCCCCTGAAATCGCCAATCTTGGTATTAGTCTGGTTAACACTTTAGCTGCGATTTCCAACCCAGTTTTCTTTATAACAAAAGTCATAAAAATTAAATATATCTCTTCTAAATTGTTTAGTGTCTGGTTTCTCCTAATTTGTGAACATAACACAAAATCAAGACTTTTACTCGATGTGAACTGCATCTGGCGTAACATCTCAAATCCGAGAAAAATAAATAGCCTCTGCTATTTTTCGTAAATTAAAATCCAATACTCGTTTTCCACACAAATAAATAAACTCATTCAAAGTTTCATGTGTCAAAAAGTGAGCTTGAGGACGTTCGCCATCATCTTGGCTTTTCTTTACTGTTGTTAATTGTTCTTTTAGAAGTGCGTCATATTGAGAAAGCAATTCAAGAACGCCAAGAAAGTTTATATTGTAAATGTCCGACTCCGAAATGCCAGTGCTTAGTGATATATCTATATCATTGTTCCATTCTCTTTAAGAGCTGGTTACAACAGTTTTAAAAAATCCATACCTAAGTATTTATTAAGTGTTTTTATCCAAAATAGCTAGATGAAAAAAGCCCAGACGTACGGGGCCACCTTTATCTTGGTTCTTGGGGCTGGCACAACTGTATCCCTAGTTTACCCAGTCACTGGCCCTGGTACCACACTGAGGACCAAAATTGAACTATTACAGCTTTGGTGAATCATTATTGATAGTTATTAGCAATTAAACAAGTGCTGCTCTGTGAGAATTACAGTGAACTAATATTGCAGTGATTCCTACATATGCGGAAAGGGTAATAAAGTAATGACCCACAACTGTTAAAAATAAACTATTGTTTTATATAATGTGTATAAAACAGTGCATATAGTTAGAGGTTGTTTTAAAATATTCCAGATAAAGATGCTGCTGTCAATTATGGCAGCCATGGGGGGAGGATTCTCTTGGAAAGAGAAGCTATTTGTTTCTATGGCCTGGTTCCCTAAGGCTACAGTACAGGTAGGTCTAAACATCTTGCTTGTATCAAGTGTTTTCGAGAATACATCCTACGTACATTTTATATTTTCATGTTATTTTTAACAAATTAACATGAGTACATCTCTATTAAACCTAGTCAACCTGAAAATATATTCACCAGTCTTGTCTTTATTTCGTCAGTATTTGTGTTTATTTTATTGTACCGTATTATGAATGAAACATGTCCATGCTCGCTCTCGGTTTCTTGATGTAGTATTGTTACTGACACGTGCTCCTGCCTTGTCCCTATTTAACACGTACCTAATGTTCTGTGTGCAGGCTGCTCTAGGCCCTATAGCTCTGGACCTTGCCCGCAACTTGGACGCTAAGGATAGTATTGTGTTGGCCGACAAGGTTCTGATGGTGGCTGTGTTGGCTATCATGATCACAGCGCCCCTAGGAGCCATCGTAATAACCTTGTTTGGTCCACGGCTGCTCAACAAGACTCTCACATCTCTGCCGTAGACCGTGGGTAGCGCGAACAAAACACGCTGTGCTTAAAATTATTTATTGTTCCTGCGCAACACAAAGAAGCAGGAAGTGTTAGACAGGAAATGGTTGTTTGCATATTAACAAGCAGTAAGCAACATATATGGAGCAGTACAAAAACCTTATTTCAAATATTTAGAAAAATAAATACCAAAAGTTTGTTTGTGAGTTTGATTAACATTTATGAAAACCGGTTAAAACATTTGCTTCTAACAAACCAGAGTCTAAGATATACAGGTATAGCTACTCTATAGTTTCAGTGATCATACACTGAAGCCAAATAGCGCTAGTGTCGTTGCGGAATAGCGCGCGCGCAATTTAAACTTGGAAGAGAAGTTTGAACCTCAAAGTTTACATTTTACTGCTAGACAGTAATTATTTTATCCAGTATGTGATAACTAGTGAATAAAAATAATAGAAAATTGCGATTAATCGTTTGTTAATCGATGTAAGATGATTTAAATTTGAAATATTGTATTATAAATCACATGCTAATCATTTGGTCATATAAACATGATTATAAATTATTATTTTAAAAATGTATTTATGTATGAAGGGACTAAGGCATCACTCAATCTTACCATAATTAGCTATCTCAGAGGGTACGTTCTGGCAGAAGGCTCACTACCACTCACCTTTCACTTCTACTCATTTAGTTCTTGCACACAGTCTATATAGTTTCAATATCGTTTTATTATTTAAAAAATGAGATTTAAACATAGTACTTTATACGATTGTTACTACCAAGTTGCAGTGCAGTCATATTAAGAGAGTTTAACATGTCAGGATATGAGCAGTTTCATTTCCCTATAAATGATTTAATACTTTAGTGGCAAGGGCCACTAAAAAAACTAAACAAATAGTATTACTTTTTTAATGTGATGTCAAATACCTTTAAATGTAAATAACATAATTTTATTTTCTATCGATTCTCCATATCTTTGTGACTGTATTGATACAAAAATTATTAATTTTTTTATATTTAACAAAATAAAGTGTAATATTTATGGGTAAGGTTTTTGAGCATCTTACCCTCCTTACTTAACCTTTCTAACCTTTCATGTGCAATTAAATTCAACCTACGAACAATAATGCTCAAATAAAAAACTTGTCGTTTAGCCCCTTCGTCTGGATTTAGATTCTAGTGAGATGTCTGAATATTAAAAAATCAAATTATATTAAATAGGCCTGAATGATTATAGAATCATTTGATTTTATGTTTACTTACAATTATAAATAGTAATAAAAATTTCTTAATGATTTGTTGTTTTGAGAAAATACAGTGTTTTATTTGTATCAGTTCTAGAGCACCATCCCCAGATAAAAATTAAACTTTTTATTTTGGTATGTAAATAATGTCTGAAGATAAGGCAGTAGAAAATCACTATTATAATAATTATAAATAAACATACAAGTATTCAACGACATAGGAGTGGTGGTAACTGAAATCTAACAGAAGTTTTTTTTATTGTAAACATTGATCAACTAATGTGAAAAGAATTAAGAGAAAAACCCATCTTTAATTATAAAAAGCAATTGCACACTTCCCTTTTGCAAAATTCTTTCACACTCTGCTACAATCCACTCTCGTATAATATATTTAGGCATAACTAAACTATCCCTTCGTATCTGACCTTTCTCCTGCTATTAACCTAGAGAAGTTTCGATTGTTGTCAAAATGAATTGGTGTTAAAAATAGATTAATTTTTAGCACCTAGGTTTTGATTTTGTTTGATTTTCGTTTCTGTGGTCTATACGAATGTTAACAACGTGTGTGTGAGGTCCACGGCATGAATGAAGGACAACGGACTAATTTTAATTAACCTAACAGCCAAGAGTGGACTCTTTAATTTGCGTTCAAAGTGCTTACGATTAATTATTAAAGGGGCTTATACTCTTTGCGCATTTTTAGGTGACACTCCCTCCTGCAGGAGGCCGATGTCCACCCTAACGAAAAGCAACACTATAACAATGTACTTACATACCTAGTATATTTCAGGGCCAGATCAAACAGTATTTTGTGCCCTGACGAGCCTTAATTCTGGCACCCACTCCTATATCACATAATTATTCTTGTTCAAACATTGCCTTGTTATATTGAAAGAAAACCATCACAAGAAAATTATCGTTGGATGACCATATCCGTTGTTTTTTAAGAGTATTTTTAATGCATTGCGCTTTAAGAAATCTTTGGGTTATTTAGGAAAATATGGTAAATTTGTTTTCATACACTAGAAACAGGTCCATTCGAAATTCCAAAGTATTAGAAACATCCTTTCAACTAATTTATAACTGTAAAGCTTCGATTACAATCATGTCCTGAACGTACAGAAGTGATCAATTTGCTGTTAAACAAGATTTTTTATTTATTTGTAACTAGTTGTACGCCTTATTCTGTCTTTGTGTTGTATAATACTGTAAATAAATATCCTATTTCCACGAAACATAGTGTATGTTCAATCTGGTACGTGTCTCCAAGGCCCTGTAAGAGATCTACTCCTCACTAACAGATTGCGCTGTCTACAAAGTTCAGGATATTGTATC
This sequence comes from Timema shepardi, assembly GCA_902151425.1. Lineage (NCBI taxonomy): Eukaryota > Metazoa > Arthropoda > Insecta > Phasmatodea > Timematidae > Timema > Timema shepardi. Next base: position 5,405 of record CABFVX010007378.1, read on the forward strand.
TGCGCCACCATTTCTCTCAAAGGTGGTAAAGTACACCATACAGATTCGTAGGGAAGTTAAAAAAGTTACCTACACGACTTGGACTAACTTGTCGACAAACTCATTCATAGGAGGACCAGGTGATCGACAAAATGTAAACAAATAAGTTTTACTTCGCTTCCCACTGCCCAGCTGCACATATTTAGAAATGAGGAAGGTAGAATTGAGTTTAAATGTAGACGCATTTGTGTGGAGGGCAAGTGAATAGGGATTTATGGTAATAATCTAAGTTCATCTGGCTCAGGTTTGAACCCCAATCATGTTCTTTACCGTTTACAACTTCGTTAACAAACCCTTCATCAGCGGTGTATCAACCGATTGGTTTTTGTCTCGTCAAATATTGCAATATATATATATATATATATATAAATAATTTTAACAATAGATTCTGGAGCTACACAGGCAAGAATATTGATATGTAATTTTAGATTACATAAATAAGATTCACAAATGATTAATAAAAGTGTATTGCAGTACAATAATTTTAACCATAACAAGGCTAAAAACTGTATTTCCCCCCACTTATTGTGACTGTGCCTTAGTGCAATATTTAATAGGCACCATTGATTGAACTTTCTAAAAATATATTTCAATTTAATAGTGCCAATTATGTCTTGAACATTCACCAATGATCATCGTTATTTTAATGATCCAAAATAAATATAATTGGTTTAAAATTTTGTATTTATTTTCCCAAAACATTATCATAATCATTTTTATTAAAACGTTATTATAAATAGCAATCTAAATAATTTTTAATCAATAAACACATAATTACTGTTTTTACTCAAATTCAATATAGTTTTAGTGTTTTTGGTGTTATATAAATGTATTTGTATAATATATTACTTAGTCTCTAATACTTACTACAGTAACTTATATTAATATTAATTATTCTCTATCGGATGGTTTTTAATATCCACTTTTTTCCGCAAATTAAATGGTGTTCCTAAAACTATCAGAAGCTGTGTACTTTTGGTTACTAATTTATAGCGTTGTAATCCTTGCGCCGCCATGTTTTCACCAGAATAAAATTAAAATGTACATGTGGAAAGCGACTGCCTGCTTTGTAATTTTTTCTCGACATTTTTATAGAGTTAAGTTTGTAAACCGTATTAATCGATATGACTTGTGTTTCACGTTTATATACGCATTATTTTTAATTTCTTAACCTAAAACAAGGCGTAGGCTATTCATGAAAATCATAACAAAATTTAACCTTTCAAGCCTTACCGAAAGGTTAGGTTGAAACATGTACCGCAAGTTGTATTTTTCCGCCGCGCGTAGTTTGAAACTAAAGGTGAACTCAACATGGACTCATATCTCGATATCCAGAGACGCCATCTTGAGAGCGAAGAGCGTGCGTTGGTCTCAATGTAAACTCGCGAGTTCCGCGGGTAACAATGACAGGTCAGTGGTGGTTAGAGACCTGTTCGAAAAAGTGACGGACAAGAACAAACAGACGTATCTAGACATGGTGAAGATATTTGAGAGCAGAGGCATTCACAGACGAGGTCATGTGGAGTTCATATACTCCGCAATGAAACACATGGAGGAGTTTGGAGTGGAGAAGGAGTTGCAGGTGTACAAGGCACTGATTGATGTCCTGCCTAAAGGGAGGTTCATCCCGACAAACATATTCCAGGCAGAGTTCATGCATTATCCCAAACAGCAACAATGTGTAATAGACGTGCTGGAGAAGATGGAGAATAACGGTGAGTTATCTTGGGGAGATCACAGAGCCCTCGTCACACATGTAACGTGACACAGAGCCCTCGTCACACATGTAACGTGACACAGAGCCCTCGCCACACATGTAACGTGACACAGAGCCCTCACCACACATGTAACGTGACACAGAGCCCTCACCACACATGTAACGTGACACAGAGCCCTCACCACATGTGTAACGTGACACAGAGCCCTCACCACATGTGTAACGTGACACAGAGCCCTCACCACACATGTAACGTGACACAGAGCCCTCGCCACACATGTAACGTGACACAGAGCCCTCGCCACACATGTAACGTGACACAGAGCCCTCACCACACATGTAACGTGACACAGAGCCCTCACCACACATGTAACGTGACACAGAGCCCTCACCACACATGTAACGTGACACAGAGCCCTCACCACACATGTAACGTGACACAGAGCCCTCACCACACATGTAACGTGACACAGAGCCCTCACCACACATGTAACGTGACACAGAGCCCTCACCACACATGTAACGTGACACAGAGCCCTCACCACACATGTAACGTGACACAGAGCCCTCACCACACATGTAACGTGACACAGAGCCCTCACCACACATGTAACGTGACACAGAGCCCTCACCACACATGTAACGTGACACAGAGCCCTCACCACACATGTAACGTGACACAGAGCCCTCACCACACATGTAACGTGACACAGAGCCCTCACCACACATGTAACGTGACACAGAGCCCTCACCACACATGTAACGTGACACAGAGCCCTCACCACACATGTAACGTGACACAGAGCCCTCACCACACATGTAACGTGACACAGAGCCCTCACCACACATGTAACGTGACACAGAGCCCTCACCACACATGTAACGTGACACAGAGCCCTCACCACACGTGTAACGTGACACAGAGCCCTCACCACATGTGTAACGTGACACAGAGCCCTCACCACACATGTAACGTGACACAGAGCCCTTGTCACACATGTAACATGACACAGAGCCCTCGTCACACATGTCACGTGACACAGAGCCCTCGTCACACATGTAACGTGACACAGAGCCCTTGTCACACATGTAACATGACACAAAGCCCTCGTCACACATGTCACGTGACACAGAGCCCTCGTCACACATGTAACATGACACAGAGCCCTTGTCACACATGTAACGTGACACAGAGCCCTTGTCACACATGTAACATGACACAGAGCCCTCGTCACACATGTCACGTGACACAGACCCTCATTGTCCTCGATGTTCGCTGTCCAGGTGTAATCCCAGATCTCGAGATGGAAGATATCCTTGTCAACATCTTTGGTCGCAAAGGACACCCCGTGCGCAAGTACTGGCGCATGATGTATTGGATGCCCAAGTTCAAGAACATCTCCCCTTGGCCTCTGCCCCGACCTGTCCCCCAAGACAGCCAACTACTGGCCCGACTCGCTCTCACTCGCATGAGCAGTGTCGACCTACAGACCAGTGTGTGCACCTACCAGGTGAGCTGGTTCACTCCGCATGTGCATCACAGACTCTGCCTTAAAATATCAGTGAAGAATGACCATGGGCACGGGACAAATCCTGGATAGCACAGTGGTAAGAGCATTGGCGTACCAAGCAGCCAAAGGTCCCGGGTTCGATTCCTGTGTCCAGGTGTCAATTTTCAATTTTCAGGCTATGATATCACCCTCATTATGCCCAACACAGGTTTGTACCAACTGACCCTCACCCTGACTGGCGCACGAGGTTTGTACCAACTGACCCTCACCGTGACTTGGTTCCAGGTAATTGACAGCAACATTTGCAAAGCAAAATCTGGTAGGCGCAGATGTTCTTTGTTAACTATCGGAAGTTCAAGGAGTTATTTCATTGCTTTTCAATCTTTTTCAAATATTTTCCCACTCTGCTTCTACACAAATTAAGCTACACTTCCTCCATATTTAACCTTCCTCGCCCCGTATATTTATTACCGTGTCTTACTACCTGTTAGAGCTATACACATAAGTACTAATATGGCAATAGGTTATTAATGGAGAAGGTTGAATTTAGAGGAAGTGAACCCGCATTTGCGCGGAGAGAGTATGGAAAACCACCCAGAGTTAACTCGACCAAGATTTGAATCTCAATCTCCCCGTCCTCGGCAGTCTAGCTCAACACGAAACCTGCCCGTTAGCTAACTGCGCCACCGAGGCGAGTCACTCGTCTCTTATAAGTCAGCCTAATGTGCGCGTATAATCTGAACAAGAGCGTGTAGTCACAGTGTAAGTTGGTCCATTATCTCTCCTTCAGACGTCCGCGCACGCAGACTCGCTGGACGACACGTGGGTGGTGAGCGCCCAAAGCCCCTTACAGAGGAAACTACTCGACGCTCACCCACACAACGTACCTGTCTACGTGGAGGGGGCGTTCCTGGTGTGGCTGAGAGAAGCTCCGGTCAACTACTTCATCTTGCGGGCAGAGGCTCGCCCTAGACCTCGTCACGAGCCCGCAGACCCTGACGGTAGGTCACCGCTAGGACGGTAGGTCACCGCTAGGACGGTAGGGCACCGCTAGGACGGTAGGTCACTAAGTCACCGCTAGGACGGTAGGTCACCGCTAGGACGGTAGGTCACTACTAGGACAGTCCTAGTCTGTGTGTGTATAACACCTGTCACTCACACCCGCAGATGTCTCGTCCCTGCGAGACCCCTTCTCAGAGGAGGGAGCGGGAGAGTACGTCCCTCCAACAGTGCACGAGCAGGACGACGGTACCATCCTGGCGATGTGCGCCACCGGTACGTCCAGTAGAGACTCCTTGCTGTCCTGGGTGCGCCTACTGGAGAGGGATGGCAACCCCGCCCTGGGACACTTGCCTGTCCTGTTTAAACTGCGGTCGCCACTCGGAGAACTGGCAACGCTGGAGGAGGATCAGACAAGGATACAGGCCCCAGGGTCCGAGGGCGCTTAGTACCAGGGTGAGGCTGACTTGGATCAAGTGGATAGAGTGGAGGGGGTGCTCTACCTGGGACGGGCTAACTTAGCTTTATTTACCTTTACAGTCCAGTCTAAATGTGATGGGTGCATGTGTGTCACATTAACATTTTATACCGGATTTCAGGTGACCTGGCGGTCCAGGGGTAATGTGTCAGACTTCTGTGCTGGCGGGTCCGGGGTTCAATCCTCGGTCCCGGCACAGATTTATCTGATTGCCAAACCCTTCCCTCACCTCTGACAAGACATCTTGTGAATGTGAGGAATGCCAGGCCTCCACCGTGGTTCGGATCCCACGTTAAACTGTAGGTCCTCCATTTCATCTCACCATCACCCTACCATTACACATTAGTGTAAGTGCGTATAACCCGAACGGGTAGTAAGATGCGGTGATGATAATAATAATAATAAACCAGATTGTTTAAATTAAATAAACTCGGCTCTTAACCGTTATATTCCAATGTTATCGAGTAGAGGTGTACAAAGCTTACACATGTCAGGTTGGTTCTGGTTTCATAACATTACTTTTAATTTTTAAATTACCTATCGAGTGTATCTATTGTTAAGGGTGGTTTTCCACCAAACACAAACATTTTGAAGGGCGCGAGTCACCAATTGAAAGGCAGGAAGATTCAAAGGTTACAGCGTGTTTTTTTTTTAGTTTCTGTGAAACACAGTCCACCCTGTGTGACCATTCCTCCTCTATCCGCATCGCCCTGCGAGACGTTGTGTTCGGGACTAGTGTGTCAGCGAACACAACCAATACCTTGGCTCCATTCATTCTTTCTTCTGTGAAGCGCGAAACATGACACGACTGTCCGTGTAGTGGAGAATAACTGAAACTAAATCTTGTTTGCAGGAACACAACTCGGTCGGTCTGTGGTGGGAAACTGCCCGAGATAGGTTGATAGTGTGTGTTGACGTGGCTGTTATAGAAATGTTGGAATATGTTCAAAGTTGTTTTGAAGATGTCACCATCACTGTCGGAGTCGAAGCTCTGCACCCTATTGATAATATATTGTGGGTTTTGGTGAACAGGGAAACGGGGCAGAAATACTAAACAACGTTTAATAAAGTAACATTTTCTGAAGGTGTTTTAAAAACAGATTAACAAGCTAGCACACAGTGTTAGTCCGACGCAGCACCACAACTATTCTCCAAGAACTTGATAATGTTCCATGTTCTAGCTACCGACACCAGTGGTAGCGAGTCGGGCCGCCAGGGACCGGAACACCGCCGCGGCGGGGGAGTCCGGTAGCTCGGCCACGCAGCTCTGTCCCTTCTCGCCGCACGCCCCCACACGGGAGTCCAGTGGCAAACACCCCAGGAAGGGCACTCCGGATAGTTCTGCGAGGGAACTACCTCCTCCACTCGAGAAGATATTGGTGCACTCCTGCAAACAACAAGAGGACGATACGTGTCAGTTCCGCACTCTCCGGTTCGAGAACTCAAATCATGCTCGCTAGGATCTTGAAATCATTGTATTATACTGTACAAAATGTAATAAAATATATGATTGGTTAGAATTAACATGCATCGAGACAAGAGTCATTGAGAAATATAGTTATTCTATTATTGATTCATGGAGGATGATTAAGTTATTCATTCCGTTTGTATGTTCCATCATTCTTTACCAATTTCCTTTTTTCGTTTCCTCTTTTAGGAAGTTGCGTTGCCTGTTTCATACTACCCCCCTGAGAATTCCGATAGATCGAGACCTAAGTCGGGGGATTAGGCAGTAACGACAGATTTTCTTCGAGAGGCAGCCATTACTTCTCTGTCCGGTGAGAGCAGAGTTAAATGTGATCTCTGTTCTTTTCACCGTAAAAAGCCCTTTATATTATGTTTCTATCCACCTTTCCTGTACCTGACCTGCCTCTAAATACAATTTAACAACGATTGTAGTCTGTGTGACATGTAAACGAGCCAGAAGGCTGCTATTTCCCTGGCCTGCGATGTCACAAAATCATACTAAATGGGTTTGTTGACTTAAGAAGTACACGTCAACCTTTTTAAATATGTGCCTGACCACATTCGTCAAGGAATGACAGAGCTTTAGCACCTACGCTCAAATTGAATACTAGAGATGTGTACCAGATTAATTGTATCGAGTGTTCCGACTTACGCTGCAGGTGGGACACACGAAGCCACTCATGTTCTCTAGGATTCCCAGGATGGGGATTCCAGTCTTGCGGCAGAAAGTAATCTCTTTCCTGACATCCTCGATGGCCACCTTCTGGGGCGTAGTCACTATCACAGCTCCATCACAGTTCAGCTCTCTGAAACACGACATCATCATCACTGTTAAACATAGGAGAGGGGATTTAGAGCAATGAAGAATACAGAAACTCGTAGCGACCTACTTTGCTATGATAATGACTATACATGGTTGCTCCCGTGATACGAGAATGTTGGTTTACTTCCGGTCGGAGGTTAGGATGAACCAATATTATTATTATTACTAGCACCGCGTCTTACTACCCGTTCGGGTTATACGCACTTACTCTAATGTGTAATGGTAGGGTGATTGTGAGATTAAATGGAGGACCTACAGTTTAACGTGGAATCCGAACCACGGTGGAGGCCTGGCATTCCCCACATTCACAAGATGTCTTGTCAGAGGTGAGGGAAGGGTTTGGCAATCAGATAAATCTGTGCCGGGACCGAGGATTGAACCCCAGACCACCAGCACAGAAGTCTGACACCTTACCCTTAGACCACCAGGTCACCATGAACCAATAATAGCAACGTGTTGAACTGTCTCACCTTACATTCTCCATGACGGTGATGTGCTCATCAGAGGTCCCCGGGGGAGTGTCAATGATGAGGTAATCTATATCCTGCCAGTACACGTCTGTGAGAAACTGCTTGATCATTGCTGCCAACAAAACAGAGATTTCGTATGAGAGCTAGCCGACACGTAACGTAGCCAAGCAACGTGTAGCCTACTGACCGTTCTTTTTGGGCCCCCGCCAAACCACTCCGTCGTTCCTGTCCTTGAGCAAGAATCCGATAGACATGACGGCGAGTCTTTGTTCCTTGTCGGCGAACACGGGCACCCACCTGTGAGCACACAACAGACCGCGATGACGCATTCCTCAAACTACCGACGTGACCGTCACAGACTTCCAAACATTCATACACTAGATCGCAACTGTCAATTTGACAGGTAAATTGCCATTGTGCCGGAACACGTACATGCACTGGATTGTTTTTTAGCTCTAAGTTTGTTCATGTTTAAATTTTATTACAATTTTCGGCTTGCTGTCAAGTGAAGGAACATTACATGTGACTGACAGTGTGCTAGTCAAGTGAAGTAAATCCTCGTCATGACGAGTGTTAGAAGACGTACCCATGGGGGCTCTGATGGACATCCTTCCCTTCCAACTGCAGCAGGTAGGGCACACTGGGGCCACACAGGTCCACATCCAAAATACCAACCTGACAACAAATACAACATGACAGCACTCGAGGGTGTATCGTTTCAGGGATATTGTGGTTTGGACGGAAAATAAAATAAGATGGAGTTAAAAAATATATATTTTCTTCCTTGAATGACAACAGCCCGACCAGGAAATGACAAGTCGTGTCACGTGACCAATGATAACCCGTGGTGACATATTATCGGGATTAACTAATAACAAATCAAGTTTTTACACCCAGGACCCAACTCTTTAAGCACCACCTTAGGCTTCTTTTAATACGCCCTGTCCGCGGTCTGTGTAAATTGTATTCGCGTTCACACAGTTCATGTCCTTGTTCACTTAAACGTGTCAACCAATGAGATAGACTCGCCTATAGGGTGATCCGAGCTTTTTTCCCCCCACTGTCAAATTATTAGATACGTGTTTTCCAGCACCCATACAAACAATATTGTCAAATTTACAAATTGGCTTATATAAAAAAAAGTGACAAAAAAATCTCATTTTTTAAAAAGATTATTAAAGAACTAATTTAATTGATATTTTCTAATCAGGAATAAGAGAGAGGTTATTTATTCACACATAGAAGGTTAGGTCAAGCTCAGTTGAGTTTTTTTATCGAAAACTATTTTACATAAAAAAATATCATTTGCCAAAAGATTTCCTACACAGTTAAAATATGACGATCTGCTTCAGGTGTTTCGTTTGAGGACGTTCAAACATTTTCAATGAACATGGTTTAATAATCTACCAATTTGTTACAGACTACGAACCACGGACTACGGATACGGGAGGTAGATGGGGTTAGTTGCATTGTGTTTACCTTGAAGCCAGCTTCCTTGAGCGTCAGCGCGAGCTGAGTGCTTACGGTAGATTTTCCCACGCCTCCTTTACCAGACAATACTAAAATAACGTGCTTTACTCCCGTCAACATTTTCAAGTTTACACGTTTAAACGAACATTTGACATCATATTAGATTTAATCTGAGATCGTCGACTGCCAGTGTTGCCAACGACCCCATAAGTGTTGTAGCTAAAGAAGGACCAGAAAGTCACTAGATTGTCGCTAAACGAAAAATTAAACGTCATCAGATTGGCCGCCAAGCCAAGGATTCACACATTAATCTGAACTGAACGTAGAATACATCAGTGGATTGAGGTGAGCCCCGGATCTGTAAGGATGTCATTGTAATTTGGGAATGAAAATTCTACAGCACTAAAATTTAAAATAATTAACATGCAGATGACAGAAAATGAAGGAAAGTCGCCAGATTAGTCGCTAG
>CABFVX010007378.1:14859-31220 GCA_902151425.1 Timema shepardi
AAAAAAAAAAAAAAAAAAAAAAAAATTATTAGAAGGGACAAAAAAAAAAAAAAAAAAAAAAAATGTTCATTTTAGACCCACACCTTACTAAGTTTATTGACAAAGTTGCTAAGTCAACAAAACTGTCGACTGCCATGCTTGAAAATTTACTTAGAACGGCCTTTGTCTTTGTGGCTGGAATGAGTACTAATCTAACGCGACATCTAGTAGTAAAATACTCGACTAAAGCTTAAATTACGGAATTAATACAAGTGTGTGCACGATTAATTCGACTAGAGATAATTATATCCACACTTTAAACTTATCAAGTGAAACGTATCGTCGATAATAGGCCAACATTAGTATAGAACAGTTGAACTATAAAACTAAATTAATAAGATCATATTTCTAAGCCTTCATCTTAACGCAAATGTTAGCTTGAAAAAATTTAATGTGTAGAGACAACCCTCAGTATATTCTTCCACTAAATAAGTATATTATTATTATTATTATTATATATTGTTTATGCATATTCATTACTACACCATATGGTTGTTAATTTGGTTGTTTTGACGTCATTTAGGGCAATATAACTCAATCTACAAAATATAGTCTAGAATAGAAGAGTGTTAATTATTCTATTGCAATATTTGTTATTCGAATCGGGTTTCTTTTGAATGTCATATATATTAATACAGTGATATAAAAGAGAAAGTCTTCTATCTATTGTCGAGATACTTGGATTGAATTCTGTACACGTGGTCATTATCAAACAATCTCTTTTAACTCATCTGTGGGATTGTTTGATAATAAATAACTGTCCAGAGAACTGTCATTGATTTTAATTAAACAAAATTATTGCTCACCAGTTTTTCAATATAGTTTCGGTTGTAACATTGAAATGGTATGAACTTTTATTTGAAAAGCCTAATATATGTTTTAATTTTATTGCTACACCGTTATTTCTGATCGAGATCATGGTTACATATTTACTATTTAAACTATTGTGTATAAGAAGGCGCCAATAATTTGAATAAGTATATTATAATATGCATTATATTACTACTAGATCAAAATATTTTCATCGATTATTATTTTTTCATATTAATTTTTTTTTATATCCAGAATGACTCATTTTGTGATGTATTTTTCATAAATATGATTGCCCGGAGTATTAAAATGTGTAGGCTACTAGTAATTAATTGAAATTGTGTCTCTGTGAGAATTATTTGCAATGATAGTAATGTCTTGTATGTCCACTCAAGATTCTGTCGAGGGCAAAGCCCGCAGCAGGGCCGGGCGTTGCGGGCCAGAGCCAAACGTCCGGAAGGAAACAAGTACCCAAGATGGAGGACTTCCTCAACGCCAGGGACTACACAGGTGCCCTGATAGTGTTGGAGGTGAGGGGCAAATTCTGTTTCACAATGACCTACTAGACCTATCGGCTGCAGACAAGTAGGTCAGACGTTGCGGTTGTCGATAGAGGGGCTGCCCGCCGATCTGAGGGTTCCTAGTTCATTTCCCGGTGTTATGTTGGTCATAAAATTAATATTCTTTCAATCGTCAGATACCATCATTAAATAATTACTAACAAGTAAACATGTTGTAAGCCTAGTCATTAAATTATTATTAGCACCGTGTCTTACTACCCGTTCGGGTTATACGCACTTACGCTAATGTGTAATGGTAGGGTGATTGTGAGATGAAATGGAGGACCTACAGTTTAATGTGGAATCCGAACCACGGTGGAGGCCTGGCATTCCCCACATTCACAAGATGTCTTGTCAGAGGTGAAGGAAGGGTTTGGTAATCAGATAAATCTGTGCCGGGACCGAGGATTGAACCCCGGCCGCCAGCATAGAAGTCTGACACCTTANATAAATCTGTGCCGGGACCGAGGATTGAACCCCGGACCCCCAGCATAGAAGTCTGACACCTTACCCCTAGACCACCAGGTCACCTAGTCATTAAAAATGTCTAACCGTGAACAAAGCAAACTTTAGCGCTAGTTTGTCATCCAAGTGGTCTGAAATAATTCCATGTTTGAAATGGTCCACATGTTGTAATTCGTAGCAAGGGGGACTCGACCAATGCTAGAGTTTGCTGCCCGACTACTAGGGCTTCTCCTCATCCTGTTAGCCTAGACTACTTGTCATATCTCCCTCGTTCTCTCTCGCAGTTTGGTGGCAGTAAAGGGAACGAAACAGAGATGTGGATCGGATACTGCGCGTTTCATCTGGGGGACTACAAGCGCGCCATGTCTGTGTACGAGGCGCTGACCCACACCAAGAACCCTCCCGCCGACGTTCCAACCAACTTGGCGTGCTGCTACTTCTTCCTCGGCATGTACCCGGAGGCGCAGAGGGTAGGTCGAGTTAGCTCTCCGACTGGGGTACGCTTCGGAACTGTCGTGAGAACCATAATGTACTACTCGCCAAGTCTCATTTGTTTAGTAACGAGACCAATATGGAGATATTGGCCGGTTGAGAAACCTTTGTTTTGTGCACCAATGTTGTGCCATAATATTACGTATGCGCACCAATGTTGTGCCATAATATTACGTCTGTGCGCCAATGTTGTGCCATAATATTACGTCTGTGCGCCAATGTTGTGCCATAATATTACGTCTGTGTGGCATGTTACAGGCAGTGGAGCGAGCGCCTGCCTCGCGCCTCAAGACGCGCCTCTGTTTCCACCTGGCGCACAAGCTAGGGGACGAGAAGAAACTGATGGAATACCACCAACAACTGGAGGACATCATAGAGGACCAGCTGTCTCTCGCCTCGATCCACTATCTGCGTAGCCACTACCAGGAAGCTATTGATATCTACAAGAGGATACTGCTAGATAACAGGTCTCTATTGATATCTTCAAGAGGATACTGATAGATAACAGGTCTCTATTGATATCTACAAGAGGATACTGATAGATAACAGGTCTCTATTGATATCTACAAGAGTATACTGATGGATAACAGGTCTCTGTTGATATCTACAAGAGGATACTGCTAGATAACAGGTCTCTATTGATATCTACAAGAGGATACTGATAGATAACAGGTCTCTATTGATATCTACAAGAGGACACTGATAGATAACAGGTCTATGTTGATATCTACAAGAGGATACTGATAGATAACAGGTCTCTGTTGATATCTACAAGAGGATACTGCTAGATAACAGGTCTATGTTGATATCTACAAGAGGATACTGATAAATAACAGTTCTCTATTGGTATCTACAAGAGTATACTGATAGATAACAGGTCTCTGTTGATATCTACAAGAGGATACTGCTAGATAACAGGTCTCTGTTGATATCTACAAGATGATACTGCTAGATAACAGGTCTCTTGATATCTACAAGAGGATACTGATAGATAACAGGTCTCTGTTGATATCTACAAGAGGATACTGCGAGATAACAGTTTGTTGAAAATAGTTAAGGTAATGTTCATAGTTTTACTGAAATAAAGACTACTAAGTTGGCACGTTATCGAACTGCAGCAAGAAACCAATCATAATCATCATCACTAAGTCTCGACAAAAGACAAAGAGCAACATTTGAATTGTTTTCTGTTCCACTGGTAGAGAACGTGGAACAAGGATTACTTCCTTCCGTAGGACAGTAGGACAACCATAACAGTAGGTCTACTAGGGAGGACAATAACTTTAGGATAATATTATTTGCATGATACATCCATTGCTCTATTTTAGTTTAATTCACACAAATAGCTCTCATATTGTTCAAACCGGTAAACCTATTCCTTCATTCCTGTTCCATATGCCTGTTCCCTGTTCCTGCTACCCACAATGCAGTCCTCCCCAGGACTCATTACTGGACCTGAAACTCCCCAAGAGAGATAAACACCACACTCTCCGTGTCCTGAAAGCTAACAGGTATCTCTACTTTACATCTACTGTTAGGCGTCTTGACAACACCACAGTAACATGCTGGGGTCTTGACAACACCACAATAACATGCTGGGGTCTTGGTAACACCACAGTAACATGCTGGGGTCTTGATAACACCACAGGAACATGCTGGGGTCTTGATAACACAATAGTAACATGCTGGGGTCTTGACAACACCACAGTAACATGCTGGGGTCTTGACAGCCCCACAGTAACATGCTGGGGTCTTGATAACACCACAGGAACATGCTGGGGTCCTGACAACACAGTAACATGCTGGGGTCTTGACAGCACCCACAGTAACATGCTGGGGTCTTGACAACACCACAGTAACATGCTGGGGTCTTGACAACACCACAGGAACATGCTGGGGTCTTGATAACACCACAGTAACATGCTGGGGTCTTGATAACACCACAGTAACATGCTGGGGTCTTGATAACACCACAGGAACATGCTGGGGTCTTGACAACACCACAGTAACATGCTGGGGTCTTGACAACACCACAGTAACATGCTGGGGTCTTGACAGCCCCACAGTAACATGCTGGGGTCTTGACAACACCACAGGAACATGCTGGGGTCTTGACAACACCACAGTAACATGCTGGGGTCTTGATAACACCACAGGAACATGCTGGGGTCCTGACAACACAGTAACATGCTGGGGTCTTGACAGCCCCACAGTAACATGCTGGGGTCTTGACAACACCACAGGAACTGGTTGAGTTAATCTAACATGTTCTCAGAGAGTACCTGGCACTCAACGTGTATGTGGCGCTCTGCTACTACAAGCTCGACTACTACGACGTGTCACAGGAAGTGCTCCAGGTCTATCTGCAACAGTTCCCAGACTCAGCCATAGCCATCAACCTCAAGGCCTGCAACCACTTCCGACTGTACAACGGCAAGGCCGCGGAGAGCGAGCTGCGGTCCCTCATGGTGAGTCTGTTGTCCCAGGTGCAAATAGCCCTCCAGGTTGAGGATGAATGAAATGCACCAGCATTTGCTCGGCTAGAGACTAAGAAAGTTACCTACAGTACAGATTGTCGTCCTCCTGACTGTCTGGTTTCCGTTCTTTCAGGATCAAAGCTCATCGTCATTCAATTTTGGCCACGATCTCATTCGTCACAACCTAGTGGTGTTCCGAGGAGGCGAGGGGGCCCTACAAGTGCTGCCATCTCTTGTGGACGTCATCCCCGAGGCTCGACTTAACCTCGTCATATACTACCTGAAACAGGTACAGTAGCCAGAGTGTCTTGTGTTCATCCAGACGTTGTGAGTTCATATCCTGATGGGACCACTGTGTCGTGCTCCAGGACGACGTGGCGGAGGCGTACGAGCTGATCAAGGACCTTGAGCCGGCCGTACCCCAGGAGTACATCCTGAAAGGCGTTGTGAACGCCACCATGGGCCAGGAGAAGGGATCCGTAAGTCACCTCCACGTTCCACATCTTACCTCTTGCCTTGATACCGTTTCGGCCAGAGTATTGTCACATCTTTCCTTCTGAAAACTGTGCGCTTATTATATGCTCAGTGTACTAAACCACCAGACTCCTACAGTGGGCTGGGACTGTACCAGTGTCTAACAACCTCAAGGTCAAGAGAGAGGGATTATTTCCGCCCTGGAGTGTCACCGAGCCGGTAGTTAAGTGGGTCAGTGCTGAAACCAAGATTCCTCGGAGTATCGAGTGAACAAGCTATAATATTGTTAAGGTCTAGAGGTCCAACGATACATTGAGGTCATTAGGGCCTTGAAATATAAAAACACAGTAAAATATCTAAGGGCGAATGAAATGGTAAATAAAAACAATATATTATAATAAAAATATGTATATTAAAAACACTCATTATGAGAAAATACCCATTTGAAACACCCCATAGGAGTGCTCTAATGGGCTATTAAAATGTTTTTGAGTTATACACCTGCTAATAAAAAACAACAGGTGTATGCAAAACAAACGTATTAAAATAAAATATGTTAAAGAGAAAAATAGAATATATTAAACTATACTAAAAATGTTAAAAATAATCTCAATATGAGATAAAATCCAGATGAACCACTTTACGAAAGTGACTCAAATGGCATTAAGAAGATCCATCCGGAGTATTAAACAGAGTAAACAAATAACTCCATCCGCGCTATTGCGTAATAAAAACTGTAGGTCACCTTTAAAATCAAGAGCCAGGTGGTGGATAGGGGCATACTTGCGACACTCCACCAGAATGGGGTACACACTAAGGGGAGCATCGCAAGATTCTCACACTAGGGGTGGATCCCTTCTCAATAAAAACCCACGAGTAAGAGATGTGTGTCCGATGCTGACCTCCTCTCTTCTAGACTTCCGTACCGCGGCACACCGTCCCTTGTGGAACACAGCTTGTTCTGAGCAGTGCTTGAGACCCCACGATGAACATAACCCTTTAGATCCAGCAACAGGCAAGCCGGGTGTTTAATGAACCAATTTGTAAAATTTGCTTGTGTATCATCTGCACGAGGGGGCTCCAGGAGTACGAAGTGGACAATGCCACTCATGTATCATCTGCACGAGGGGGCTCCAGGAGTACAGAACTGGACAATGCCACTCATGTGTCATCTGCATGAGGGGGCTCCAGGAGTACGAACTAGACAATGCCACTCATGTATCATCTGCACGAGGGGGCTCCAGGAGTACGAACTGGACAATGCCACTCATAGAATCCGTGCAGATGAAAAGAGAACGATGACAGTTACGATAAACAAAACACAAAGATTTAAAAATGGAGTATAGTTCCGCCGTGAAAACACTGCATTCACCAGGTAAACCAAATTTAAAATTGTTTCCCTCCACAACAAAGGTGCAGCCCACAGAGGCCCCACCCTTTGAACTCTCCAAGTGGATTCGCTGAACACTCTGAAAGCGAGTGGAGAGGAGCTCTCATGTATCACATGTGGAGTGGTTGCTTTAGGAAACTTGGCAACATCAAAATGGCGTATCTCCCAACCGGCCTTGCACTACGCCATTTGGTTTCATACAAGACACGGTACTCAGATCGTAGACCCAGGGTGATCCCAGTTGGTACTGCCACATGTGGCCCTGTTAACTGTCCCGACGAGAGGCCCCATACGACGCTAGACATGAAAACTATCGCATGAGGAGAGAGAGGTCGTCGCAGCAAGTGGGTGCAAGAAAGCGCCAATTTTATGTCCGGGCCCTCATGAACGCAACCGGTCTTTTCTTAAGGTAGTTAGGGGAACCCACTTCGATGGCGTAGTCAGCTAACGCACTTGTCGTGTTGAGCTCGACTGCTGAGGACGGGGAGATCGAGGTTCGAATCTCGGTCGGGTGAACTGGGGGTGGTTTTTCCTAAATGGTTTTCCACTCTCTCTCCACGCAAACGCGGGTTCACTTCCTCTAATTCAACCTTCCCAATTCCTAATCCATTAAAGTAATTAGTACTTAAAGCGTATAACGCGAACGGGTAGTAAGACGCGGTGCTAAATATTATTATTATTATTATTATTATTATTCTTAAGATAGGGCGCCGGGTTATTATCATCCCTAAGGGCCTTCCACCCAGATATTACAACCGGCGCACTTTCATGAAGGAGCTCACTTGTCCGAGCAGAGGCAGGTCGGAAGCCGAAAGCTTCCATGCAGGACTGAACGGCAGGGAGAAGGGAAGAAAGAAGGAAGGAGAGAGAAATGGAAGGAAGGAGAGAGAAATGGAAGGGGTAAAAAAGGAGGTGAATGAAAGACGTAGGATAGGTTTGTCCTGCACAGAAGCCTCCCCTTTTAGTCGCCTCTTACGACAAGCAGGGGCTACTGCGGGACTATTCTAGACCCCGTCCCGCTGGGGTAACAAGTAACATCAGGATTGTTCCTGTGCTGTGTTCCAGAGGGAGCACGTGAAGGTAGCGCAGCAGTACTTCCAGCTGGTGGGCTCCAGTAGCAGCGAGTGCGACACCATCCCCGGTCGACAATGTATGGCCTCCTGTTTCTTCCTCCTCAGACAGTTCGAGGACGTGCTCATCTACCTCAGTTCCATCAAGAGCTTCTTCTCGAACGACGACAGTTTCAACTTCAACTACGCGCAGGTACAGCCTTTTGGTCATCGACATGGTCTCCCCTCCGTTTATCGAGGATGTAGCGCGTGTTCATGTGTGTAGGTTGGTAGAACTGTATATGTTTATGGCGTGTGTCCAGGCCCAGGCTGCCAAGGGGAACTTCAAAGAAGCAGAAGATACCTTCCTACTGATCCAGGACGAGAAAGTGCACGGGGACTACGTGTATATCAGCCACCTGGCGCGCTGCTGTGAGTGTTAGAACAACCAACCTCTCTGTTCCTCTCGCAGACGTAATGAACAAGAGACCTCTCTGTTCCTCTCACAGACGTAACCTCTCTGTTCCTCTCACAGACGTAATGAACAAGAAACCTCTCTGTCCCTCTCACAGACGTAATGAACAAGAAACCTCTCTGTTCCTCTCACAGACGTAATGAACAAGAAACCTCAGGCTGCCTGGGAACTGTATCTAAAGATGGAGACCTCGTCTGATTCGTTCAGTCTCCTCCAGCTTCTGGCCAACGACTGCTACAAAATGGGACAGTTCTGGTTTGCCGCCAAGGCGTTCGACATGCTGGAGCGCCTGGACCCGAACCCGGAACACTGGGAAGGGAAGAGAGGGGCGTGCACCGGTGTGTTCCAGCGCATCATAGCGCAGCAGCAACCCAAGTATGTGTTGTGTGGTGTGTAGTAAGTCCCAGGTACTAGTGACCCAAAGTGTGGTCAAACTAAGTGTGGGTTGTTGTGACAGGGAGCTGCTGACAGATGTCATCCAGCTGTTGAGGAACACCGCCAACTCTCAAGTGGAGCACATCATTCGAGTGATGAAGCGCTGGGCCAAGGATAACCGTGTCAACATCTAACACCATCCGACCATCTGTGACACCATCCGACCATCTGAGACACCATCCAACCCTCTGAGACACCATCCGACCCTCTGAGACACCGTCCGACCCTCTGGGACATCATCCGACCCTCTGAGACACCATCCGACCCTCTGGGACACCATCCGACTATCTGAGACACCGTCCGACCCTCTGAGACACCATCCGACCCTTTGAGACACCGTCCGACCATTTGAGACGCCATCTGACCCTCTGAGACACCATACGACCATTTGAGACGCCTAGTCATGTTCAATCAATCTCTTGTGCGTACTTATATCTTGAATCTAGTCATGAGACTCTCCAAACTATTGCCCCGGGCAACACTATCCCAAACTATTGCCTCGGGCAACACTATCCCTGACACGTTGTTTGCCCTGATGCGCTATCTTAATGTAATCACACTGATATGAAACTATTCCGTCCACACAACTGATTGCAAAATAAATATGTTTCATACAATAGTTGCTGCTCTTTCTTTGATATATTTAAGTTTTTTTAAGGTAAAAGTGTAATTGGTTATGTGAATGAATGTAATTTATGTTTCTTTTAGCAAGTTTCTTGAGAGTACACTCAGTTCACCCTGAAAGATACCAAACATACCTCGTTTGTTTCCTCTGCGGTGCGGCTTTGAAGACAGGACCGTAGTAGAGCAAGTCAAGCAGCCATCTTGTGTCGCTCTCTATGGTTTGATGGTCAAACTATATCACCGGGCAGTACAGTGTTCCAGTTGGGGACGCTCCAGGCTTGATGTGACGGTTTGTCGCCAGGGTGCGCACTCGTCCACTGGTGTGCCTTGACGTGTCCCACTTATTCCACTGTACAGAACATCTGTATAACTGTTACTTAGAGGGAGGTTCCGGTATGTTTGTTAATACATTTTAATGCAATCATGTCCTAAGATTGAGAATTTTAAGCCCTCCCCAAAATTAAATTCGCCCTACGTCCATGACTCGATTTAAGAAAATGCAGTGATATGAAAATGAATGAGTGAGAAGGGGAATCCCCTATGACCTCCTTTAACTCATGTTCACAATTCCCGTACTATGAAAATTAGGTTTTCTCCAATCCAAACAATTTTAGTGAAAAATTAATATTTCAATCTCTGCAAAATTAGAAAAAAAAAGGTAAAATTTCCCTACCCTTGTCCTCCCCCCCGGCCCACTGACTCACTCCCCATCACCACCATTCATAACGATTCATTGGTATCGGGTGTATTATAGCTCGAGTAGAGAGAGAGAACCTTTTTTAAATCTCTAACGGAAATTACTACTAATTTGTCCAGGAGCCCGGGACTCGTGAAGAGAAGGAGTTCTCCAAAAAAATATAGGAATACTGTCTATAAAAGAGCTTACAAGATTTCAGGAACTTTGGGTGTGAATAAATCCTCAAAAACAACCCCTTTGTTAGAATCAATTTATACTTGGGACAGACAAACCAATGCTATTTGTTCTTATTTTAATAACGTTTTTAAACTGTTATCGACAGAAAAACTTTCATACATATAACTTATTTAATATAACGACTGAACTACCCCTTTGTAGATACATTCTGTAAATAGTTGACATTTTAAATAGTTTCGTAATTAGTAAGCAACACTGCACCTCTAGGTAGCAGCACTCATCAATAATAATAATAATAATAATAATAATAATAATAATAATAATAATAAAGATAAACACAAACCGTACCTGTTGCTAGCTATGCTAATTATTCTGTTAAATTTAATAAAAAGTGATTGAAAAAAAATTGTATAGTTTGAATCCAGCTTCTATTTTAGTGCTACTAAAACTAGTCCTCCGGAAATACGTTTCATTGAGTTTTAGTATAATTTTCGTTTTAATAATCAGATCGCCCACATACAGGCTATGAATTAAAATTTCATAACATAAATATTAATATAAAATAAAACTCAACGAAACATAAATATTATTTAAAAATTCAATAAAATGTATAGTTCAATGATTTTAAATTGATTTAGCCACTTATTTAAACGATTTAAATATATTGGAGTTTAAAGTTATATCCCGTGTGGCACAATCTAACTATTAATTTGATTGGACTATCTGATCCCGTATAGCACAGACAAGCTTACCAATACTTGTGTAGTTCAACTGAGCGGTCTCAGTGGATCAATGGGTATTATTTGACACAATTACCATCGCATAAAAATGTATTCCCGAAAAATACTCAACAAAACCTTTTTTTTAGAATCCTCCTGAAGATGCGACAGGTGATTTAGATGATGGTCGCTACTCGACCACGATACTTTACTTTCAGTTACATAAACAATTTGATTAATTACCCCCTAATTTTATATTCAATCCTAAATATACTGATTATTAGTCCTAAACACTCTAATAAAATATACGAGTTTTAGGTTTATAATTATTTCGCTCCTGGAAACTTTGCTGTATAGTCGGGTATCCTTTATTATTATCTCACTATTTTTAATTATATATTATTAATTTGACAATACGTTTATGTGACCTTTAGTCCTACATTATGCACATTATTAACAACGTTGAATATTTATATTGTATGAGGTGTGATACCTGTCATGAGAGATTGTGTACCACATCTATCTCCTTATGAGGACAGAAGAAGGACCGTTGGGGCTCCCTTGATCCTCCTTGAGCGCCACTCCCCCCTGGGTTTGTTCTCCTTGACCGTTAAGCTGCTCGGGAAATCTGACCACTGTAACAAAACCACGTCGTGAAAACACCTTTTTTTGCTCCAGTCGGCAATGTGGCCGGGTTGGCCATTTTGTAAGTGGGCCTATTTTTGTGCTAACAATACTTGGGCCCAGTTTCATAGTCAAGTTTAGTACGCCTCAAGTGCAGCGCTACACTAAATACAAGACGACACCTACCTGAACCAGAGTGGAATGGGCCGTTCTCTCATAGGAAACTGGCCCATTCCATTCTGGTTTAGGTAGGTGTCGTCTTGTATTTAGTGTAGCGCTGCACTTGAGGCGTACTAAACTTGACTACGAAACTGGCCCTTACTTCCATGCGAGCCGTTACTGACCGACACAACTAGCGCTCAGATTTTCTAATTAATAGGCAAATGTTGTTCAGTGGATATGCCTATGTACTAATTACGCTAATCTTAAATGTATGACAGACACAACACCCCGCCCCCTTGCCGTTACTTTATCACGGTGAAAGGGGGGAACTCACATTTCACCAATGATACATGTTTCAGCCATGCCGGGAATCGAACCCGGGACCCTCGGCTCAGTAGACAGACGTGCAATCGACTGAGCCAAGGTGACTAACAGACTAATGTTTCACAGGGAGTGGCGCCCCATTTGATGGGTGCACAGCCGATGGTGAGAAGGCCAGGTCGTGGACGAAGGCGGGAGAATTATTAGTTTTATCAAATCACGACCCGGTCAGGTTTACCAAAGGCGGTTTTCCACTCTACCTGCACGAAAATGTGGGTACACTTACCTTCCTCCTCCATAAATACAAATGTCTGTTGTTTTTTTAAATGTGATTAAAAAGATGGCTAGCAATTTTGTTCAGATGTTATATCTGAAGTATCTTTCATATTGTTTAGTTGTACTATCGTAGGAAAACATGTTGAAACTGTAGTTACAACGATAAACAACGATAAACAACACTGTCAACACTGTGTGATAGTTTACCGGCCCTCTGTGTTTCTCAACCGGGCTTGGGACCGGCTTATGGCCACATTACCCGAGTTCTTTGGGACCTTAAGATGATAACAAAATGACGTCATCCTCAGAAAGTCCAAAAGATAGAAGTTCTTGTATGGTAGAAAAACAGGTTAGGTACAGGGATAAACCTACAGGGTTCTTCTAACTTGTACAATTCCTATGTTTGATTATAACGCAGCATTTTTACATGCGTTGTTATTATTTCGTTTTAAATACAATACATTTTTAATGGCGTTACTTTTGAATATTGTTTAAATTGAAAAAAATATTACCTGTACACGAGGATAGAACCCGGGACCTTCGACTTATTACACCGTTGCTCCTATTAGTGGACTGTCCGAGAGTCGTTCCACGCCCGGGGTCATTCCTTACTCGTGTTTTAAAGCAGACGAGTTCTGCACTTCCATCGCAGACTCTGCCTTAAAACACGAGTGAAGAATGACCCTGGGCACCTGGATAGCTCGGTGGTCACAGCATTCAAGTACAAACCAGAAGGTCCCGGGTTCAATTCCAGTGTCCAGGTTTCAATTTTAAGAGTAAGGCTATAACTGTATCTAACAAATATAATAGCTTGGTTATTTAATGCATCATTACTATTATTATTATTATTACTATTAGCACCATGTCTTACTACCTGTTCGGGTTATACGTTTAAGTACTAATTACGCTGATGGGTTAGGAATTTGGAAGGCTGAATTTAGAGGAAGTGAACTTACATTTGCATGGTTGGAGGTTGGGAAACGGTTTATGAAAAACCACCCCCCAGTCCCCCCCCCCCGACCGAGATTTGAAACTCGATCTCCTGAGTTTCCCCTTACAAGAACTTTATCTCAAAGAACTAAACAGTCACGATCGTGTCTCGCATAATACTACGCGCGCATTCTAAGTATATACTACTACTACACGTGCATACTAACTGTCGCTATGCATGCATACTACTTAGTAACACTATGGCCCATGCTACTATCTTGTCACGTGACCTCTCAGATCTGAAAACACAGATATAGTAGACTCGACCTTGTTAGGGCATTATGGGATGGAACAAGTAATGAGAAATAACAACAATATACAAAACACACAATTAATAATTTTACTAAAACAGAAATGGTAGACTTGAGATCTATTTTATCTGCCTTACCTGTAAAAAAAAAATAATCATGCAAACATATGTTAAAACATTGAATGGCCTTGGTAAATTTTGGGAAAATACATCAGTTGAGACTTTTCTAGAAAAATATCAACATAAGAGAATGCACTTAAAACAATAATTAGATAAGTAAAAAAAAACATGTCATTAAATAACAAAATATCAACATTTGGTGTTTTTCAAAAGTAAAGTTAGGATTCTCTTGAAATTAACAAAGAAAGTAATTGCAGACAGCCTAGAAATCAATCATGCCTAAATGTTCAATAAAAAAAAACAGCAATCAACACAAACTCAAATAATAATAAAAACGTTAATAATCTCACACATTAATAAACTATATCCACAAATAAAACTTACAGTTAAAAATAATAGAACAAATTAAAATTAATACCAAGAAGACAAACATTAGTATCAAACATAATAACACAATAATAAATCATAGAGAATATACATTTTGCAATAATTTAAATACATAATAAGTATTGAGAATAAGATTAATAACAAGTATTTAAATATACAAAATATAATTTGTATCAAAAAATTTTGAAGAACATTAGTCAATATCTGAAAGAAAGCTATATTAGTCACAGAGGTTAGATATTAGTCAATATCTAAAAGAAAGTTATATTAGTCACAGAGGTATAAACTAACTATAACATAGTTGGTTCTCGTTGAGCCTACATTACCTTTAACTATATCATAGTTGATTCTCGTTGAGCCTACATTACCTTTAACTATATCATAGTTGATTCTCGTTGACCCTACATTACCTTTAACTATATCATAGTTGATTCTCGTTGAGCCTACATTACCTTTAACTATATCATAGTAGTATCTCGTTGAGCCTACATTACCTTTAACTATACCATAGTTGCTTCTCGTAGACCCTACATTATATTATTGACTTTTTAAATGCTTATTAGTTAAAACCTCAATAAAGGTAATGCAAACAAATGTTTATTTAACACTCGGGGTGTGCGAAATTTTGACTTATTTAGAAAAGTATCAACTTCAACTTCGCTTGGAAACAAATTCAGGTTTTGAAGCTTCGCCAGTAAAAATATCGAGTGATTTAATTTAATTTATGTTCATTTACTATAATTTTGAGCTGTATTTTACGTTATTCATATAAAACATTGTGAAGTAACTGAATTACAGGTTGAGATAATTACTTTCTTGATCAGATTAGAACGAAATTTTAGACATATTTTATAAGCATGTTTAGTGCATAAATTATTATAAATATCTACAATATAATATTCTTTTATCATAAAACAAAATAAAAATTCTATTCTCAATTCGGATTCGAGAATCGAAGCGAACTTGCACACCCCTATTTAGCACCAAAGTGTGTTAATCAAGTCAACACAAATTAATGTTCTCTCGACGAAAGATAAATAAAATCAATTTTGAAGTTACAAATATCATCTCTTTGACGAGAGTGTTCATTGCATCTCGGCCATTTTATTTGTTGGCTTATTTTTACTTGATCATACAGATATCTTTAAAGTCTTGGCCTCAATTTTATTAATTTATAATGCAGTTTGACTTTTAATTCGAAATGAAAGAGTAATATTATTTTATTAAAGATCCTGTGAAATACTCGACAGATATTCATTTTGAACAATATCTATTTTCTTAGAACAATTAATATTAAAAAAAATAGTTTTATGTAAACTGGCCTCATTTAAAAATAAATAAATATATCTTGTTAGAACCATAATTGAAATATAATAATTAGTAAACAAAACTTTAGTTTAGAAAGACTTATATCAAAATGAGATTTTTGAAAATGTTGTCACATGGTATTTTGTTTTATAGAGTGAACTTGTTTTGAGTCCACAACTTGCAAGTTTTAGACTCAAAATAACATTTTAAACAATACACTTGTCAAATGATATCTTGCGCCTGCAGGAATCGACTACATAATAAAACTGTCTCACCTGGTTCAATTCCCGGAGCTGCCCGTCATGGTTTAATGGGGTTAATTTACATTTCAACAACTTTAAAAAAATTCAATAAAAGATGTATACTGAGGGTGGTTTTATATAAATCGTTTTCCATTATCCCTCCACGCAAATGTGACCACTCTTGCTCTAAATTATGCCTTTCTCATTCCTAGCTTAATTAGCACGTGAGCGTATTACCCGGATGGGTAGTAATACTCGGTGCTAATTAATTTGAGAAAACGTCACTGAACTTGTGATTAAAACTATTCAGAAGAAATATTTTACAAATTAAGAAATAGTCACAAATTATTACTATTATCATATTAAAAAAGTAATATTTAAAAAATTAAAGAAGCATAAGAAATGAATACCATCAAATTATATAAAAAAAATTAAACTACCAAATTACCAGAAGAAATTCTAAAAACTGAAATATATTATATTGTACCTTACAATCTGTAAATATGTAAAGATAATAGGTTTAAAGATATTTGTATAATATATTTTAAAAAAGTTAATGGGGTAAAAGGGGCAGCCCGGGGTAGAATCTCCTCCGTCAGTGTAACAATGTAACATGCTACATGCAACAATGAGAATTTGCAAACAACATAATAAACAAACACAATAATAACACTTCTTTCATTGAGTAAACCATTGGTAAACACGCTGTATGACACACCCGTCCACAAACGAAACGAACCTTCGATTTGAAGCTGATGATTTAGTTTGTTTAGAATGGTATTCACGTGTTTAAAAATA